>CM068349.1:39677392-39777392 GCA_034769755.1 Odontamblyopus lacepedii
GAGACGTGTTTCCTCCCGCGAGAGTGGTACGACAGCAACTTTAAACTCACCAGGAGCTCAGTGCAGCGTCCATGTTTAGGCGACTCTCGTAAACACTGAGCCTGTTTGCTGCGGGTGAAGTTGTCGTGTCTCCGATGCTCCCGTGGGACACTTTTGGGGCGTTTAAAGTTCACACTGGAGATCACACACAAGTCGCATTTAATTGGAAATGTGAACGACCTCGCAACAAAAGCAGATTTCACAAAAATACTGAATTGAGCATTAAGCCCTGCAGTTTGAACGTAGCCTATGGTTAACGCAAAATACCAAATAAGAGCCGGGGCGTTTATTTATTTCAATCACTTAACAGACGAGGCGTTTATTTGAGACCAGGCGGCAATTTAGGGCGATTAATTCCTTCCTCACAAAAGTCTTGCTCAGCAAAATTGGGAAAATCTGGAATTTAAATTCTTTTAACTAGGGCCCGACCGATATGGATTTTGTTGCGGCCGATTTGATAACGATAAAATGGGAGTTAGAGCTGCTGATCGCCGATATAATCGCTTATATATTAATGACATAAAAAATCACTATAAATCTTCAGTTGTTTATAAAACTTAGGTTTGGCTCTACTGGATTTTCAGTTGAGTTTATTTAGGCGACATTTATTGTTCTTCTGCCTCTTTACGTCATATTTAAAGACAGTCGGTCGGCCTAATGGTGTTTTTGTACGATATTCTAGCCAGTATAGAAAGTTCTGTAAGTAAACTACCGCTATTAGCTTTTAGCGGTAAATGCGTGTGCACCGCGTTAATTAATGATCTGCTAAATGCCGATAATTCACACCTCTATTCACAGCTCATTTACATATCAGTGTGTGTCCAGTAACATATATACGGCCACTATAGTCACTTTACAGTCGCTAACAGAAGAGAAAACAGCCTGTTTATGTGTGCGAGCTACAGCAGCTAATCGCTAACCAATGAGAAAGAACCAAAACGAGCTTCAAAACCGACACATTTCCAAGAGTTACCGCTCACACAGGCTCCTCTCAGATCACAGGTCAGCACTAAGAACTGTCCTTTTAATCCAGACTCACACTGAGCGTCCGCAGAAAGAAAATAATCTCAGTGTTGCGCACACGTAGACGTACATGTGCGCACAGGGATCGACGGCTGCGGGTGTAAACAAACGCACGTGACGATGCGTTCAGGGGCGGGATGGACACAGACAAATGACTCCGCAGATAAACACTGATGCGGCGCCACATATTAAGACACTTATCTGTCTGTAGATTGGATTAAATGGGTGTAATATAGAGAGTCAAGGTAAAATGTCCACGTGTAATATGGGCAAGATTTTGGCCGATAGCCGATACGTTTCCAAGAGCCCATAATGGCAGATAATATCGACCAACCGATGTATCGGTCGGGCCCTACTTTTAACCAGTATGACGATAATTTAGGCGACTTTCTATACAGACGTAGGCGAGTTCATTTGAAACGTCACAACAAAGTATCTACGGAGCGGGAGTTTTTGCACATTTGAACGCGACTCCTGAATTACAGAAAGTCGTTAAAACCTCCTGCAACATGTAGACATTTCTTTTAGCAAGTTAAAACAAACGACCGACGGAGCGAGTGTGGAGCTGCAGAGCGAGAACGTTCATCCACTTGGTGTTTTTGAGCTTTAAAACCACCTGTAATTGAAAAAAAAGAAAGAAAGCTAGACCTGTTTAAAGTCATACTGTGGAATATTGCAGGCAGAGCAGTGACATATCCGTAGAAACAAGCAGCTGCACGGTGTGGAAACTTTACGCATAAACACGACACTTTTCCGGGTCTGAAAAATACATCTTCTCAGTGATGTGCAAATAACCAAACGTGCAATTTAAATGATAGAAAACACCTATTAAAACCGCACTCTGAAACGTTCTCCGTGCAGGTATTTACGTTTTATGCCGCGCTTTGGAAAATTATAGACAAAGCAATGATATTTCCATGGAAACCGGTCCCCCTCCAGACCAATTAAGGATCGGGTTTGTGGAAATGGAAGCAGGTTTTTCGAAGTTTTTTAGTTTTTCAAAGTCAGAAATCAAACAAAACACGACTTTGTTTTACCACATTTTTGGCTTTTTATATTTCTGATGCTATTTAGAGAAAATAGTGTCATCATTAGTATAATTAGTAACTGGTTCTATCCTCTTTTCTCTCGTCTCTCTCTCTCTTTCTCTCTCTTTATCCATGTTTCTGTCTGTTTCTTTTCTCTCCTCTGGTCTCTTTTTCTCTCTTTCTCTCTCTCTCTTCTCTGTCCATCCATCCTTCTGTAGGAGGAGTATAGACATTTCCTCCTCTTCTCTAGTCTCTTTCTCTTGTTCTCTCTCTTTAGGAAGAGAGGGCATTTTCTCCTCTTTTCTCTAGTCTCTCTCTTTCTCTCTCTCTCATCATCCATCCTTCTGTCTGTAGGAGTATACTGGACATTTTCTCCTCTTTTCTCTAGTCTCTCTCTTTCTCTCTTTCTCATCATCCATCCTCCTGTCTGTAGGAGTATACTGGACATTTTCTCTTTTCTCTAGTCTCTCTCTTCTCTGTCCATCCATCCTTCTGTAGGAGGAGTAAAGACATTTTCTCCTCTTCTCTAGTCTCTTTCTCTTGTTCTCTCTCTTTAGGAAGAGAGGGCATTTTCTCCTCTTTTCTCTAGTCTCTCTCTTTCTCTCTTTCTCATCATCCATCCTTCTGTCTGTAGGAGTATACTGGACATTTTCTCCTCTTCTCTAGTCTCTTTCTCTTGTTCTCTCTCTTTAGGAAGAGAGGGAATTTTCTCCTCTTTTCTCTAGTCTCTCTCTCTTTCTCTTTTTCTCTCTCACATCATCCATCCTTCCACCTGTTTCCTTTCTCTTTTTTCCCTCTATTTCTTTTCAATCCATCCGTTCATCTTTCCATCTGTAGGAGGAGAGCCAGCATTTTCTCCTCTTTTCTCTACTCTCTCTTTCTCTACTCTCTCTCTTTCTCACTTCATCCATCCTTCTGTCTGTAGGAGTATACTGGACATTTTCTCCTCTTTTCTCTAGTCTCTTTCTCTCTTTCTCTCCATCCTTATGTAGGAGGAGAATAGACATTTTCTCCTCTCTTCTCTAGTCTCTCTTTCTCTCTCTCCATCCATCCTTCTGTCTATAGTATATTGGACATTTTCTTCTTTTTTCTCTAGTCTCCTTCTCTCTCTCTCTCTCTCTTTCTTTCTCTCTATCTATTTCTCTTCTCTCTCCACTCATCTTTCCATCTGTAAGACAACAGTGGACCTTATCTCCTCTCTTCTCTCTCTCTTTTCCTCACCATCTCACCTCTCTCTCTCTCTTTCTCTTCTTTCTCCCACCCTCTCTCTCTCTCTATTCCCTCTCACTCCCTCCTTCCCACTCTCCCTCCTTTCTTTCTTTCTTTCTTTCTTTCACTCTCTCCATCCATTCTTCCATCTGCAAGGACGACAGTGGATCTTATCTCCTCTCTTCTCTCTCTCTCTTCCTCTTCCTCTGTCCAGCTGCTGAAAAAGTCGTGCGCTCAAAATTTCCCACAGTGCACTTCGGAAAGTCGTGGTTTTCCGCGGCCACTGGAGCGGGTCAGTATAGACCACAATGCACCGGGAGAGTCGGGGAAAACAACGGCGTTCAGCGATCAGGAGTTTAACCGGACACGACAGGACTGAGAGAAGCAGATAAAGGCGCCGGTTTGTCGCACCGTTGATCCTGATTCCGAATAAAACTTTTGAATAAACCGTTGCGGCGTCGCCTCCAGCTGTTGAAGAGCGATAACTTCCACGTTTCAGGCGAAAAGCAAATAATCCAACCTGTTTGCGCGAGATCCAACTTCACCAAAAAACAGTTTTATAATCATTAGTCCGTAAACAGTTGCGTGCCGGCCTGATCTGATCACTATTTACGACAGAAATCAACTTTTGTCGGAGTTTAGCCTTTAGACTTTTTCTCTTTTAGACGCCACAATCACGTGACCTGCAAAAATATTCAAATATCGACATATCGTATCGTTTAATGTGATGATACAGTATCGATATCGTGGACTGCGGTGTGTATATATATCGACTTTTTGCATCACAGCCACGATTTACCCTTTGTTTTTTATCGGACTGTGTAGAATCGAATTGAAATATATCGTATCGAATAGAAAGTTTTGTGTCGAGATATGGTATCGTGTCGTGATGTATTGAGACACAGATCTGGAAACAAATAAGAGATCAGTGCATTTTTTGTCTATCTATCTATCTATCTTTCTATCTTTCTTTCTTTCTTTCTTTTGATTCTCTCCTCTTTCTCTTTTTCTCCTTCTGTCCCATCTGTTTTCCCCTCTTTCTCCTCCCTCCCTCTCTCTGTCCATTCTCTCCTCTTCTTCTGTCCATTCTCTCTCCTCAAACCTTTCCTTTCCCTCTTTTCTTTCTTTCTTTCTTTTGATTCTCTCCTCTTTCTCTTTCTCTCCTTCTGTCCAGTCTGTTTTCCCCTCTTTCTCCTCCCTCCCTCTCTCTCTTTCTTCTCTTCTTCTCTGTCATTCTCTCTCCTCAACCTTTCTTTCTCACTCTTTTCTTTCTTTCTTTTTTTCATTCTCTCCTCTTTCCTTTCTTTCTCTCCTTCTGTCCAGTCTGTTTTCCCTTCTTTCTCCCCCCTCCCTCTCTCTCTTTCTTCTCTTCTTCTCTGTCCATTCTCTCTCCTCAACCTTTCCTTCACCCTCTTTTCTTTCTTTCTTTCTTTCTTTTTATTCTCTCCTCTTTCCTTTCTTTCTCTCCTTCTGTCCAGTCTGTTTTCCCCTCTTTCTCCCCCCTCTCTCTCTCTCTTTCTTCTCTTCTTCTCTGTCCATTCTCTCTCCTCAACCTTTCCTTGTCCCTCTTTTCTTTCTTTCTTTCTTTCTTTTTATTCTCTCCTCTTTCTCTTTCTCTCCTTCTGTCCAGTCTGTTTTCCCCTCTTTCTCCTCCCTCCCTCTCTCTCTTTCTTCTCTTCTTCTCTGTCCATTCTCTCTCCTCAACCTTTCCTTCTCCCTCTTTTCTTTCTTTTTATTCTCTCCTCTTTCCTTTCTTTCTCTCCTTCTGTCCAGTCTGTTTTCCCCTCTTTCTCCCCCCTCCCTCTCTCTCTTTCTTCTCTTCTTCTCTGTCCATTCTCTCTCCTCAACCTTTCCTTGTCCCTCTTTTCTTTCTTTCTTTCTTTCTTTCTTTTTATTCTCTCCTCTTTCTCTTTCTCTCCTTCTGTCCAGTCTGTTTTCCCCTCTTTCTCCCCCTCCCTCTCTCTCTTTCTTCTCTTCTTCTCTGTCCCTTCTCTCTCCTCAACCTTTCCTTGTCCCTCTTTCTTTTCTTTCTTTCTTTTCATTCTCTCCTCTTTCCTTTCTTTCTCTCCTTCTGTCCAGTCTGTTTTCCCCTCTTTCTCCCCCTCCCTCTCTCTCTTTCTTCTCTTCTTCTCTGTCCATTCTCTCTCCTCAACCTTTCCTTCTCCCTCTTTTCTTTCTTTCTTTCTTTTTATTCTCTCCTGATCATTTTTCAGTGGGCTCTTATTTTTCTCCCCCAGAGCTGTAGGTATCGTATCGAGGCCTAAGTATCGAGATATGAATCGTATCGGCAGCTTCTTAATGATGCTCAGCTCTACTGTAGGGGGCGCTAGAGAGTGTGGGCCATATCTCCTCCAACCTTCTCCTCTTCTCTTCTCTCTTTCACTCTTCTGTGTAAATACAAACATCTCTCCATTTATCGCTTTCGCTTTTTCGCTTTCTTTTGTCTCTTCTCTCTCTCATTCTTTTCTATTGTTTTTTCCCATCTTCATCCCTCTCTCCATCTTCAAATAAACATTACTCCCGTCTGTCTCTCTCTCTCTCTCTCTCGCTTTGTCCAATCTCTTGTTCCCCTTTTCTCCCTCCTCTCTTTCTTTTCCGTTTTTCCACTTTTCCCTCTCTCCTTTTTTGTCTCATCAGCCACTCTCCCTCTCTGTCCAGTCTCTCCTTCCCCCTTCCTTCATCCCATCCTCTCCTCCGTCCTTACTCTCTCTTCCACGCCGACGCCTGACTCTCGCTCTTTTTCATGTTCCTTTCTCTCTCTCTTATTTCCTCTTTCCCTTCTCTCCTCCTTTTTTGTCTCTTAACCCCTCTCTCCCCTTTCTGTCTAATCTCTTCTTCTAACTCTCTCTTTTTCGTCTTTCTTTCTTTGCCTTCACTGAAAAAAACGTCGCTGGATTTGCGTAAAAAAGAAAAAAAAATTATGTTTAGGCTTTGAGAAAATGAACGTCACTTTTTCCTGTTGAAATGTGATCGAATTATCCTGAATTTGCATCTTTATTTTGCGTTACCTTTTCATAAAAATGCACCTTTTTATGGTTTTATTTTGTATGTAGAATTTAACTCTGTCCACACATTATTTTAACATGAAACGTCAAATGTCCTTAACCCTCGAAGACCTACGGTATCGTATACGATAACGAGGAATATGTTTTATTTAACCGCGCAGAACTTTTGAACCGTAAAAGACAGAAACTTACTTTTTCCCCTCTGAAAGTGCAGACATAGAGGTTTCCGTACATTTCTGCCTCATTATCCTACGTCACACTCGCGCTGTGTGATGAGCAAAACGAGTGTCCAACAGGAACTTTGTTTTCCCCAAACTCATGCGCTCCGTCCATTTTGATCGAGCCAAACTTTGCCAAAGAGTGAAGTGAGTCAAGATGGTCGACTCCTCTGACTGTGTGTGTTTATAACGAGGGAAAAAGTCGCTCTAAGTGGAGTTAATTCTCACATACATGAAAAATTACGCATCTTGGTGTGTGTAATTGTACATCCCTTTCTATTTTTATTTGAAAGGTTTATTTCACTCAAAATGAACAAATATAAATGTAATAAACACCAGGGAAATGCAGAAGTGCTGTGGCTCTGGCCGTGGTCCTGACAGGAGCTGTTTCCATGACTGACCAGAAAAGTAATGGAGCGATTACACCTTTCTTTTTGTTTTTAGGGCAATAAGGAGATTTTTAACTTACTTACAGACTTGATATTTTGCATTTTTGTAGCTAAGGCCCTAAATTCAGCATTTTTTATGTCCAAAAAGTTGTTTATACATGTTTGCTGTGTGTTTTGTATAAAAGAGTTTTATTTTTTTCCCATCATCTCTATTTCTGGTCCTGTAGCTTTCACCACAGCCTCATGACACGACTACAGCAGCAGATTGTGAAATAACAGGTTGTACTGAACAAAAGGAGGTAGAACACTTCACATTATAGATATTATCACATTATGGGGTAAAAGCGGCAGTTTTAAAAGCAAAATTACGGGGAAAAAATCCAGGCGAGGAGAAACGTACGAAAATTGCCCTTAGGTCTTCGGGGGTTAAAGAGTTTTACAGTACATTGTCTTCAAACCAAACACACGGAGAGAAAAAAAACGGTTCGGAGCGGAGAACTTTTCCGGTGGAGGTGAAAACGGGAATAAGACGTAATTCCGTTATGATGCCTCTCTGTACTTCACCGTGTACATGTTTACATAGTTGAAGCACCAGTTATTCTCTCATACGATAATGGAGCTTCAGACTCGCCCAGATCCCTTCTTTTTTTCCCTTCTTTTTTCTTGTCCTCCGTAAACGGGAGCGAACTGTCCTCACATTTTAACCCCCCCCGATCTCGTTTTATCTCTTTGCGTTTATCTCTTTCTCCTCCCTCCCTCCCTCTCTTTCTTCTCTTCTTCTCTGTCCATTCTCTCTCCTCCACCTTTCCTTGTCCCTCTTTTCTTTTTTTCTTTCTTTCTCTTCATTCCCCTTCTCTTTCTCTATCTATCTATCTATATGTTTCTTTCTTTCCATTCTCTCCTCTTTCCCTTTGCTCTCTCCCTCTGTCCAGTCTTTGCTCTCCTATTCTTTCTTTCTTTCTTTCTTTCTTTCTCTTCATTCTCTCCTCTTTCTCTTTCTCTCTCTCTGTCCAGTCTGTTTTCTCCTCTTTCCCCTTTCTCTCATCTGTCTCTTCACTCTATCTTTTATTCTTTCTTTCTTTCTTTCTTTCTTTCGTTCTTTCTTTCTTTCTTTCTTTCTTTTTTCTCTTCTGTCTCTTCCCCTCTCTCCTCCCCTTCTCTTTCTCTATCTATCTATCTATCTATCTATCTATCTATCTATCTATCTATCTATCTATCTGTCTATCTATCTGTCTATCTTTCTTTCTTTCTCTTCATTCTCTCCTCTTTCCTTTCTTTCTCTCTCTCTGTCCAGTCTGTTTTCTCCTCTTTCCCCTTTCTCTCATCTGTCTCTTCACTCTATCTTTCATTCTTTCTTTCTTTCTTTCTTTCTTTCTTTCGTTCTTTCGTTCTTTCATTCTTTCTTTCTTTCTTTCTTTCGTTCTTTCTTTCTTTCTTTTTTCTCTTCTGTCTCTTCCCCTCTCTCCTCCCCTTCTCTTTCTCTATCTATCTATCTATCTATCTATCTATCTATCTATCTATCTATCTATCTATCTATCTATCTATCTATCTATCTATCTATCTATCTATCTATCTATCTATCTATCTATCTATCTGTCTATCTGTCTATCTATCTTTCTTTCTTTCTTTCTTTCTTTCTTTTCATTCTCTCCTCTTTCTTTTCTTTCTCTCCTTCTGTCCAGTCTGTTTTCCCCTCTTTCTCCTCCCTCCCTCTCTCTTTCTTCTCTTCTTCTCTGTCCCTTTTCTCTCCTCAACCTTTCCTTCTCCCTCTTTTCTTTCTTTCCTTCTTTCTTTCTTTCTTTCTTTCTTTTTCTCTTCTGTCTCCTCCCCTTCTCCTTCTCTATCTGTCTGTCTCTGTCTGTCTGTCTGTCTGTCTGTCTGTCTGTCTATCTATCTATCTGTTTCTTTCTTTCTTTCTTTTCATTCTCTCCTCTTTCCCTTCGCTCTCTCTCTCTGTCCAGTCTTCACTCTCCTATTCTTTCTTTCTTTTTCTTTCTCTCCATTCTCTCCTCTTTCTCCTCCATGTCTTTTTGTCCGTCACCCTCTCTCCCTCTGTCTTCTTCTCCCTCCTGCTCTCTTTCTCCTCCTCTTTTATATCCCTTCTCTCCTCCATCCCCCCATTTCTCTTTCCATATATCTTTACTTCTCTCCGTTCTCACCTCTTTCCCTTCTCTCTCTCTCTCTGTCCAGTCGCTTCTTCCCCCTCTTATTCCTCATTCTCTTCTCCTCCACCCCTCCCTCTCTCTCTTATTCATCTGTTTTTCTTTCTCTTTTTCTCATAAACATTCCCTCGGCTCCGCCCCTCCTCTCCTCTAGCCCCGCCCCTTCCTCTCCTCTTTGATTTGTGAGCCCGTTAATTGTGTCATCCGTCTGCCCACATCGACCCCTCCTCTCCTCCTCTCCTCCTCTCCTCCTCCTCTCCTCCTCTCCTCCTCCTCTCCTCTTCCTCCTCTCCTCCTCCTCCTCCTCCTCCTCTCCTCTCTCCTCCTCCTCCTCTCCTCCTCCTCTCCTCCTCCTCTCCTCCTCCTCTCCTCCTCCTCCTCCTCTCCTCTCTCCTCCTCCTCCTCTCCTCCTCCTCCTCCTCCTCCTCTCCTCCTCCTCCTCCTCTCCTCCTCCTCTCCTCCTCCTCCTCTCCTCCTCCTCCTCCTCTCCTCCTCCCTCTCATCCCTCTCTCGGTGAAATATGCACAGACTAATTACAGATATTAATTGGGAAAAGGAGGAAATCGATACGTTTGAATTAAAGCGTCAGTGGTTCTAATGTGGGACAGAAGCTCAGGGTCACTGCACAACACAGGGAAAATACTACAAATACTACGAATACTACTGCAAATACTACGAATACTACTGCAAATACTACAAATACTACTGCAAATACTACAAATACTACTGCAAATACTACGAATACTGCTACGAATACTACGAATACTACTGCAAATACTACGAATACTACTGCAAATACTACGAATACTACTGCAAATACTACAAATGCTGCCAGATGCTGCAGATGCTGCTGCAGATGCTGCAGATGTTACTCACGGATGCTGCTGCAGATGCTACAAATACTCACGGATGCTGCTGCCAGATGCTATGGAAATGCTCTGCCAGATGCTAGGATGCTGCTGCAGATGCTCACGGATGCTGCAGATGCTCACGGATGCTGCCAGATCGCGGATGCTGCTGCTGCAGATGCTGCAGATGCTGCTGCAGATGCTGCTGCTGCTGGATGCTGCGATGCTGCTGCTGCTGCTGCTGCTACTGCTGCTGCTGCTGCTGCTGCCAGATGCTGCGATGCTGCTGCTGCAGATGCTGCCAGATGCTGCAGGATGCTGCTGGATACTCACGGATGCTGCTGAGATGCTCACGGATGCTGCTCACGGATGCTGCGGATGCTGCTGCCAGATGCTCACGGATGCTGCTGCCAGATGCTGCAGATGCTGCTAGATGCTGCCAGATGCTGCAGATGCTGCAGATGCTCACGGATGCTGCAGTGCTGCAAGATGCTGCGCAGATGCTGCTGTGCTGCCGATGCTGTGCGGGATGCTGCTGCCAGATGCTGCTGAGATGCTGCCAGATGCTGGATGCTGCTGGATGCTATCGGATGCTAGATGCTGCGATGCTCACGGATGCTGCCAGATGCTCACGGATGCTGCAGATGCTGCCAGATGCTGCGGATGCTGCTGCAGATGCTCACGGATGCTGCTGCAGATGCTGCGGATGCTGCAGATGCTGCAGATGCTGCAGATGCGGATGCTGCTGGATGCTACGGATGCTGCGGATGCTGCTGGATGCTGCCGATGCTGCCAGATGCTGCTGCTGCAGATGCTGCATGCTGCACGGATGCTGCCAGATGCTGCGGATGCTGCTGCAGTACTGAGATGCTGCCAGATGACTGCGGATGCTGCTGTGCTGCGGATGCTGCCAGATGCTGCCGATGCTAGATGCTGCGATGCTGCGGATGCTGCAGATGCTGCAGATGCTGCAGATGCTACGGATGCTGCTGCAGATGCTGCAGATGCTGCTCAGGATGCTATGCTGCAGATGCTGCAGATGCTGCAGATGCTGCAGATGCTGCGGATGCTGCGGATGCTGCAGATGCTGCGGATGCTGCAGATGCTGCCAGATGATGCTGCAGATGCTGGATGCTGCCAGATGCTGCAAGATGCTGCCGGATGCTGCAGATGCTCACGGATGCTGCCCAGATGCTGCCAGATGCTGCAGATGCTGCTGTAGATGCTATCGGATGCTGCCAGATGCTGCAAGATGCTGCTGCCAGATGCTGCAGATGCTGCTGCAGATGCTGCAGATGCTGCAGATGCTGCAGGATGCTGCTGCTGATGCGATGCTGCCAGATGCTGCAGATGCTGCCAGATGCTGCAGATGCTGAGTGCTGCAGATGCTGCGGATGCTGCCAGATGCTGCTGCAAGATGCTATGGATGCTGCTGCCAGATGCTGCAGATGCTGCTGCAGATGCTGCTGCAAGATGCTGCAGATGCTGCAGATGCTGCTGCAGATGCTGCAGATGCTGCCAGATGCTGCAGATGCTGCTGCAGATGCTGCAGATGCTGCTGCAGATGCTGCTGCTGCTGCTGCTGCCAGATGCTGCAGATGTTGCAGATGCTGCTGCCAGATGCTGCAGATGCTGCTGCTGCTGCTGCTGTTGCCAGATGCTGCCAGATGCTGATGCTGCTGCTGCTGCTGCTGCCAGATGCTGCAGATGCTGCCAGATGCTGCTGGAAGTGCTGTTCGTACTGCTGCCAGATGCTGCAGATGCTGCCGCAGTGCTGCAGATGCTGCGGATGCTGCTGCAGATGCTGCGCCAGATGCTGCAGATGCTGTGGATGCTGCTGCCAGATGCTGCAGATGCTGCCAGATGCTATAGTGCTGCAGATGCTGCAGATGCTGCAGATGCTGCCAGATGCTGCAGATGCTGCAGATGCTGCTGCCAGATGCTGCAGATGCTGCTGCTGCTGCTGCTGTTGCTGCTGGTTGCAGATGCTCGTTTAACACTGCTGCTACTACTACTACTACTACTACTACTACTACTACTACTAGTACTGCAAATACTACTACTACTGCTACTACTGCTACTACTACTACTACTTCTACTGCTACTACTACTACTTCTACTGCAAATACTACTGCTACTACTACTACTACTACTGTTATTGCAGTTACTTTAACAAATAAATAAAGGGTTGGTTGCATTGTGACTGAGACAGATGGTTTAGGTGGAGAGAGTAATGGAGCTGTCCGTGGTCCTGATATGAAAATGAGAAGTACAAAAAAAAAAGTACAAAAACGTTTTGATACCAGAACAAAAAAGCAAAAGTATAAGCGGAGCT
Source organism: Odontamblyopus lacepedii (assembly GCA_034769755.1). Classification (NCBI taxonomy): domain Eukaryota; kingdom Metazoa; phylum Chordata; class Actinopteri; order Gobiiformes; family Gobiidae; genus Odontamblyopus; species Odontamblyopus lacepedii. The sequence goes on from CM068349.1 coordinate 39,689,649, forward strand.
GCATGGAAATGTGTATCTGAAAAATAGATTATTAAAAGATTTTCAAAAACAGGTGCTCATTTGCAGAGAGAGTGGAGAAAACAGCTCTGTCTTTAGGGTAATACTCACCGATGTGTTTTGTCCCAGTATGGCCTTCCTCTATCCCTATCCCTCACTCCTTTCTCTCCTTTCTCTGTCAGCTCACTCCTATCTCTCTTTCTTCTCTCTTTCTCTTCTCCCCTGTCACCTGTCCCTCTCTTTCTTCATTCTCTCCCCTCTCTCTGTCTGCTCACTCCTATCTCTCTTTCTCTTTTTTCTTTTTTCTCTTTTCTTGCCTCCCACCCCTCTCTCTCCTCCTCTCTCTCCTTTCCTTCTCTACTTACTCCTATCTCTCTTTCTTCTCTCTCTTCTTCTCTGTCACCTGCCCCATCTCTCTCTCCCTCTCTCTTTCTCTCTTTCTTTCTCTCCCTGCTCACTCCTCTTTCTTCTTCTTCTTTCTCTCTCTTTCTCTTCTCTGTCCCCTGCCCCTCTCTGTTCACTCCTATCTCCTTTTCTTCTTCTCTCTTTCTCATCTTCTGTCCCCTCCCCCCTCTCTTTCCCTCTCTTTTTCTCTCCTCCCTTGTCTCCAGTCCCATCTCACTCCTCTCTCCATTCTCTCCGTTCTCTCTTCTCACTCCTAACTCTCTTTCTTCTTCTTCTTCTCTCTCTTTCTCTTCTTCTCTGTCTCCTGCCCCCTCTCTTTCTCTCTCCATTCTCCCCCTCTCTCTGCTCACTCCTATCTCTCTTTCTTTTCTCTCTTTCTCTTCTTTTCTCTCCCCTGCCCCTCTCTCTCCCTCTCTGTTTTTCTCTCCCTCGTCTCCTGCCCTCCCTCTTTCTCTCTCCATTCTCTCTTTGCTCACTCCTATCTCTCTCTTTTCCCTCCCTTTTTCTCTTCTCCTCTGTCCCCTGCCCCACTCTCTCTATTTTTGTCTCTTTTTTTCTCCTCCCTTGCCCCACTCGCTCTCCCCCTCTCTCTTTCTCTTCTTCCCTGTCTCTCTTTCTCTATCTCTCCTCCTTCCCCCTCTTTCTCCCCCTCTCCCTTTCTCTCTCTCTATCTCCTCCCCCTCTCTTTTTTCTCTTCTGCTTCCCTCTTATCTCTCTCATTCACACACACTCTCCCCTTTTTTCCTTCTCCTCTCGCACCTGTTTTCCCCTCTCTCTTTTTTCCCTTCTGTCTCCATTCTCTTTTCTCTTATTCTCTCGCTCCCTCCTTCCTCCCTCCCTCTCTCCTCCTCCCCTCGTCCCTCTCGCTCCCTCCTTCCTCGTGTATTGTTTACTCGTTTGTCAGTGTGGACTTGTGTTCTGACAGGGAGCTGATGGGAATAGTTTTAGTGTCTGGAGCAGTGGGGCCTGAATAGAGACGTTTAACAGCTCCGCTCTGCACAGCACAAAGAAGCTTCAGATTAACACTGAGCGGAGTGAGTTATATTAACACTGAGCGGAGTGTTTTATTTTAACACTGAGTGGAGTGAGTTATATTATTTTATATTAACACTGAGCGGAGTAAGTTATATTAACACTGAGCAGAGTGAGATATTATTTTATATTAACACTGAGTGGACTGAGATATTATTTTATATTAACACTGAGCGGAGTGAGTTATATTAACACTGAGCGGAGTGAGTTATATTATTTTATTTAACACTGAGCGGAGTACGTTATATTAACACTGAGCAGAGTAAGTTATATTTTATTTAACACTGAGCGGAGTACGTTATATTAACACTGAGTGGAGTGAGATATTATTTTATATTAACACTGAGCGGAGTGAGATATTATTTTATATTAACACTGAGCGGAGTGAGATATTTTATATTAACACTGAGCGGGAGTGAGTTATTTTAACACTGAGCAGAGTGAGTTATATTAACATTGAGCTGTGTGTTTTATATTAACACTGAGCGGAGTGAATTATATTATTTTATATTCACACTGAGCAGAGTGAGTTATATTATTTTATTTTAACACTGAGCGGAGTGAATTATATTATTTTATATTCACACTGAGCAGAGTGAGTTATATTATTTTATTTTAACACTGAGCGGAGTGAGTTATATTATTTTATTTTAACACTGAGCGGAGTGAGTTATATTAACACTGAGCGGAGTGAGTTATATTTTATTTTAACACTGAGCGGAGTGAGTTATATTATTTTATTTTAACATTGAGCGGAGTAAGTTATATTATTTTATATTAACACTGAACCGAGTGACTTTACTTGATACAGACTCATGCCAATTGTCAAATCTGCTCTAAACAAAAACAACAGGAACGCTGACTGAAGTACAGCACAATTCATACACAAAGTCCTGATTCTGGGCACCAGCAAGAGGCAGGGACTAAACCGGGACTAAACAGGGACTAAACCGGGACTAAACAGGGACTAAAGCAGGACTAAACAGGGACTAAACCAGAACTACACCAGGACTCCTGCAGGAGGCCGGTCCCAATTGCAAAATGAAAATTCACTTCTGTCGGCTGCACAGTAATCCGAGCAGAGGGGGTTTGGATGAGCGTCAAAACGTCTTCACTCAAAAACCTTTGTCCAGTTGACATTTAATTTTCCTTTTGCTACCTGGATGACTAAGAGATGACGCAAACATCTTACTGTCAGCTGCAGTCGGAGTGATTCATGCATGTTTGAGTCATCCTGTATTGTCCTGCAAACATGGGTTGAGTGCTCCGAAAATTCTCCGAACAAAAAGTTACACTGTGCACCTTTAACCCGCCTTTATCCCAGCACATAACTTTCCAACCATAAACGATAGAAACTTACTGAGAATCGTGGCTTTCTGAGCATATCTCCGGCATTATTCTTCGTCCCACGCTCTGTGATGACGTCTTTGTTTTCCACCAAACCCATGCGCTCTGTCCATTTTCACTGGCCCAGACTTTGCCAAAGAGTGAAGTGAGTCAAGTTAATCGTCTGTTATGAGCGTCTGTGTTCGTAACAATTGAAAAAGCTGCTCTAAATCCAGTTATTTGTCAAAAAAAATGGCAAATTACGCATCTTGGTCTGTGTAACTGCGCATCCATTGCAATTTTTATTTGAAAATGTACAAGTACAAATTGTTAACCTAATAGCATAATTGCTTAAGTCATTTTTTTTAGCTAAATTGTGATATCTGCCTAACTTTACTCTCCTATCACTGCTGCGTCACCCTGCAATCAATGTTATGTCCTTCTGTTTTTGGAAACTTGTTCACACATCTGATCGAACTTTCTGTTACAATATCAATAATATAAAAAATACCAATGTGCTCGCTAAAAAAATGTGTTTTTTTTTTCTTGTTTTCTGAAAACGTTCAAATATGACTTAGGCAATTATGTTTATTATGAAATGTAATAAACACCGGGGAAATGCATGAAGTGATGTGGCTCTGGTGCTGAAAGGAGCTGTTTTACATGAGTGACACTAGCAAAGTCATGGGGGCAAATGCACTTTTTTGTTTTGTTTTGAGGCAATAAGGATATTTTTAGTTTACTTACAGACTTCATATTTTGCATTTTTGTGGCTAAGGCTCTAAATTAAGCATTTTTTATGCCCAAAAAGTTGTTCATACATGTTTACTGTGTGTTTTGTATGAAAGAGTGTGAATTTTATTTTTATTTGTATTTCTGGTCCTGTTCAGCTTGTAAGTCTGACTTCACACACGACTTCCGGGTCCAGTGAAATATTTGTTCAATATAATCCATGGTTCAAGATGATAAAACCAGAGAACCAGTTTCACTTCACCTCCTTTTTTTTTAGTGAGCTTCCAACTAGAGGCTGGAAACCCGACGAGAACCCGACGTGTTCGGACGAGTATGGACAAATATTTAGACCTTATTTTGGGGCTCGGGTCGGACTCGGACACATCGGCGCATCGGCTGTTTCCTGTCTACAGTAAAACCACTCGCTCTGAGACTCTGAAGTGTTCAAAGATCAGACTCTGCACTTCCAGTTTAGATACAAGTTAAAACTGTGTTATTGTTATTTCTGTAATGTGGTGCAATACTTCAGATACATGAGACACAGGAAGTAGAGTCACTGTCGCTGATCTGCAGCTTCACTTCAGTCTGTGCGCTGTGTGGATGTAAACAAACACACATGGGGGGCGACTGTTGCCTTTTTACTTTTAAAGAACGACTCAAACTGGATTAATAGTGTGATTTTGTGGACTGGGGTCATTATTTGCGGAGGACAAATTCTGTGAATAATTGGAGACGCTGCCCACAAATCTACCACTTAACGAGAAATGTGTAGCTAATAAAGTCTTCTCATTATTTTCACTATATCCCGAGTTTGCATTTTGCGTGTCTTTCTGTGTGGTAGTTTAGCCAGAAATTATACGTTAGGTAGTAATTTCTAAGTGAGTACAGTGTTTAGATATTTCTCTCTGTTGTGGACATAAGTAGCGATGGGAGAACGTGTAATGTGGTGATTTGGAAGAAAAGCTGCGGCAGATTTCCATCAACTGGAAAACGAAAGAATTATAGTTTCTCCTCATCAGTTGTGTTGGTTTCTGATCTGTTCAAACAGCGGGACACGACACTGCGGCATTTTTACACTTTCTGTGGCTTGGACCCGGAAATAGATTAATGACGTAGCGACTGATAAACTGAATATCTTTTATTTCAACCATACGACACAACTACAGCAGCAGATTGTGAAATAACAGGTTGTACTGAAAAAAAAAGATATATAGCATTTTATTAGAGGGTAAAAGGGGGAGTTTTAATTGCAAAATTAAGGAAAAAAAATCCAGACAAGGACAAATGCATTAAAATTGCCCTTATGTCTGGGAGTTAAACATGCATAGACGACATATTAAAGCTCTTCAGGCGTGTTTTCGATGAGGGAACAGCATCCCATACCCCAACATAACATAGTAGACTAGTAAACTCAGAGAAATACTGTATATATCACTCATTAGAGGCCTTTCATTTGCTGTACAATTTACATACTCGTATATTACCCCATTACGGCTTTAAGTATCCTCTTATTGTCCTCCGCTAACGCTAAGTGCGATCTGGAGCAGTTAGCGTTCACATTCATATCGGGAGCACTAGCCTGGATTAAAGTGGATAATGTTTTGCAGTGATGCGCGTTGTGTTTTAGCTGAGCTGTTTTGTGCAACTTTAGCCTTAATGACACTGACCCTTTGTCCCGCCATCCTCTGTACACCAACTGTGGATAATTAACAGCGCCAGGATTCCAGATCATAAATACAAGACTGTGCACGGCCGTGTTGCTGTGGTTGGGGTCACCGGAGACTTTATGAAATTATGGGCTGGAAGAGCTGTGTTCATATTTGCACTTGCATATAAGAATTGGTCTGCATTAGTGATAATAAAGGTGAATTCTGGGACAAAACCAGGACTAAGACCGGATAAAACCTCAACTAAACATGACGTGAAGTCTACATCAGAACAGACTAAACCTAGACAGGACATTAGGACTGAACTGAGACAAAAGATGGAGCTAAACCAGGACTAAACAAGGACCAGAACCAGATTTAACCAATTCTACAGGACTGGAACATGACTTGAAGTAAATAAGAATTAAACCAGGACTAAACTGTGAAATCTCAGTTCCAAATCAGGACTAAGGCTACGTTCAGACTGCAGCCTGAAGTGACCCAAATCCAATTTTTTTTGCCCCATGCGACCTGTATCTGATCTTTTAATGACCGTCTGAACGACACCGATCTGATTTTTTCAAATGCGACCCAGGCCACTTGGATATGTGTCCTAAAACCGATACATATCCGATCTTTTTGACTTCAGTCTGAACGGCCAGAACGCATTCATCCGACCTACACGTCATCAACAAGCGAGAGGTTGCAATAGCCAAGGCTCATGAAGCGGTAGTTTTCATGTTAACAACTACCTTTTACTTGTTGTTTGGTAGAAATGGGCGATTCCAAGGCTGAAATGATCCAACACTACAAAAAACAAAACCTAGCCAAGTTCAGATGACTTGAATTAAGAAAGTTTTATCATGATTTGAGTAAATTGACACTTGACAAGTAAACCTAGTACCTAGTGCCTCTGCTCAGTTTCATTTCTCTCCAGCGACTAGTCAGGAATTGGAATACATTCGGCAGTTTGCAAGAATCCCGGAAGTTGTAGTAGTAGCGGTGTGTTGGCCAGAACCAACCCGAGTTGCGATAGCAAACTGCGGACGGTCTCCTCCTTTGGACTTCCTTTGTCAAATAATAACTTTGCATTCTTTATTGTACCTTTAATTCACAACTTCACCTTGCAGAAACGACAATGCTCATTGACAGACATGTTCACTCTCTGCTTTGTTTGCTGTTGTGCTGCACTGAGTGTTCCGGCACATTACAGACGTCACCACCAAATAGCAGCAATTGGTTGAATAAAAAAAGGTCCCGCCTACCGTCGAGAGAACGAATCCTAATGCTGCGAGGCCAGCTGATGAATCAGGCTCACCTTTAACTTGTTCTTTGGTAGAAATCTGCAATTCCAGGGCTGAAATGATCCACTGCAAAAAACAAAATCTATCCAAGTTAAGATGACTTGAAGCCTGCAGCAAGCACCTGTAAATACAGCCCAACGCTAACACATTTGCTCACGGAAAAAAAGCCACCAAAGACGTGTTTCCTCCCGCGAGAGTGGTGCAACAGCAACTTTAAAATCTCCAGGAGCTCGTGTCCATGTTTAGGCGACTTCCGTAAACACTGAGCTACTGTAACGTTGTCGTGTCCTTCAGTGCTCATGTGGGACACTTTTGGGGTGTTTAAAGTTCACACTGGAGATCACAGACAAGTCACATTTAATTGAAAACGTGAACGACTTCGCAAAAAAATCTGATTTCACATAAAAATCTGAATTTTATATTATTTTATTTAACCTTTTTTAACCAGGAAAGTCCCACTGAGGTCACTAATCTCTTTTTCAGGGGAGTCCAGGCCAAGACAGCGGCGCAACAATACAATTCACAATATTACAGGACACATTTCAAGCAACAATTTCACTATTTAAAAACATTTACAAACCATGGATTTCATTTCCAAACCTTTTAGCAATAGTTCAAACTTTCCTATTGGATCCAGTTCTTTTCATTTCCAGTGTTTTTGTAAATTATTCCATGCTGTGGGGGCAGAATATTGAAATACCACCTTACCAACCTCACCAACTGAGCATAAAGCCCTGCAGTCTGAACGTAGCTTATACCAATACTGGAGCAGGACTAAACCAATTCTATATCTAAACTTTTATTTTCTAATATTCTGAGTCTCCTCTCCTTTTGCTCTCCTCATTGAGTCACTCCCCCTTCAGAGCGCTACCACAACACACTCAGCCTGCGTCCCGCTAATGAAACTACCGCACGTCGCATCAGGTTTGTGAAGTTGTTTTGCGCAGTTTCGTATCGTGTTTTTGTATATTTACGGAGAATTGCCGTGCGGGAGCGTGGGTGATGTAGGCTTGTGGGCGGGGCCTCGCGAATAGGACCCGGGAGAGATCGTTAGATTACTCAAACATGCGCGGATAACATCTAAAACCTCTTCAGGCGTGTTTTTGACGAGAGAACAACTTTATAACACGGGAGAAAGTGTGATTTAGATTTAGCATAATACCCCCGCTTTAAACCTGTCCATTTGTTTGCTAATGCGCAGCCTACATTGGCCGTTAGCATACTAATAGGCTCACTCAGTGCTACTGTATCGCGTCGGCAGAGATAACATTTCTAACAGTGTCTCTAATGAGTAATGAAGGATGCTCCACATTTGCATAGACTTTCCTTCTGATGTGAAAAATGGTCGGTTCGGATTCCCTCTGGTTTATTTTTACAAATGGCTGAAGGCAGAAGACAGAAGTGCTTTTAAACAGGAGCAGAGGATCTTAATGAATAGATCCATCACAAACGCACCTGTAGCTCCACACCATGCAAATGTTTTATGTATAAGAAGCGGCGCACCATTCAAATGAGGCCCTAAACACAAATTGAAAATGCATTACTTTGAGCGTAATGTCAAGGACTCGCGCTATTATCAGGTACTTAAGGTTGACTGGTTTAACCTTGGCGCCTATTTTTAAGTTAAAGGAGCAGCGTGTAACATTTCTGGTGGGGGTTGTGTGCCGTGCGCTTGTCTCCATGGAGATGTTGCTGTTTTGTCTGGAATGTTCCACGGTATAACATTAAACCAAGCATCCTTTTTGAAACTGAAAGCTATTTCATGGGTGCTGAGTCATACGAAGGGCATCAGTTCGAGTCGCTCTTCTGAAATAACAAAGCTGCTCAGTTAAATTTCATGTATAATGAACATAGTCTTAAGATACTGTCATTTTTAAATCTATATGAATGCAGGGGTGATTCAAAAAGTATAGCAAGAGAATATAATAAAATTGTAGTTGCAGCTCACTACAATTAGTATTAACAGCCGATAAAACAGAGCATCAGGGGCAGAGGAGTGACGGACGAAAATAAAGACTTTATTACTCCCCTAATGTAAAGTGGTACATTTAAAGTGCAGCATCAGAGCCACATTATTCATAGAAATTGTCCTCTGCAAATAAAGACATCCAGTCCACAAAAAGGTGCTGTTAATCCAGTTTGAAGCGTTCTTTAAAAGTAAAAAGACAGTGTTTCTTCACGTGTGTTTGTTTACATCCACACAGTGTGCGGTGAAGCTCCAGATTAGTGATTGAGGCTCTACTTCCTGTGGACTTTATCGCCTCTTTTCTGCTTTAAAAATCCTGTATCTGAAGTATTGCTCCACATTTCACAAATAATAATAACACAGTTTTGACTTGTGTCTAAACTGGAAGTGCAGAGCTCTGATCTTTGAACACTTCAGAGTCTCAGAGTGAGTGGTTTTACTGTAGACAGGAAACAGCCATCGCGCTCACAGCTTTATATCCTGTGGTCTGCACACAGATCCCGCTGCAGTGTTTGCGACCGGAGATTTTTAGTCTCATAAGTTTCTCCTTGTGTCTGTGGTTTGCGCATTTTGTCGCACGTTTAAAAATGGCTAAAGCACGAAAAATCCTGTAGTGTGTAGCGGCCTTAACTTGAGTAATAGAGCTTCAGACGGAACAGTGCCTCTAGTTAGCCTCACTCCCACAGGGCCTGTTGAAGACATCAGCTGCAGAGTTTCAATTGTAGGAGTTCTTGGGGTCAAAATAAGTCTGCTGTGTGTTTTTAAAGGTCTTAAACTGCGCAAAATTGACTCTTGTGAGCTTTTAGTTAGTTTAGTTTAGTTTTTCCTCATCAAAAACGGACCTGGAATTGTTTTTTGTTTTATACACACATGTTTGAGTAACACTTTATTATGAGTCTGTCTACATCTCCAAAGCTCAAAATGCTCTTTCCCACCGTGTAACGCCATGAAGTGGTAGTTTTCAAGTTAATTTTTACCTTTTGTTCAGTAGAGATTGGCCATTCCTGGGCTGAAATAATCCAAATAATTTATTCTAGTGAAGGTGTTTGGAGTTTAAAAACACTGTGGAGCACTTCCTGTATCACCACATGACATCATGAGGTGGAACGGAGTGTTTTCTGCTTGAGAGAGAACTCAAAACTAACCTAAACATGCAGGGTTTGTGTGTTAAACATGTGGGAATGAAATAAAACACAACTCCAGCTGTGTTTGTGATGGAGAAACAACATTAAAACATAGATAATAGCGTAATAAAGGCCCTTTAAGACTAAATCAGGCACAGCCCCTTAAATAATAGCGTGGAAAGTGCTCATTTTCCTCCAAATTTACTTTCAAAACATCATCTCATTCCTGGACAAACTGAGCAGTGCATTTTAACAGCCCCGACGGCCCGTAAATCCCCTGCAGTGCTGCAGAGCATTATTTCAAATGCCCTCTTCTTTTGAGTGCTCATTTTTATTATTGGCCGTGCCGTGGACAGATGTAGAAATACACCATATCTTAAAGTGTTAGAGCTGCCACCGGACTTTACGCTCCGTTAATTTAGAGCCAAACTTGTGCCGGTGCCAGGGAGCTACTCCCGATCAGAGCCATTCGTCACCTGCTCCGAGCGTCGCTGAATAATTCAACCTGAGCAGAGTTTGAACCGAGAGACGCTGTGGCTTCAGTGGGAATACACAGGATCCCACTGGAGAAACACAGACAGAGTTTGATAGTTCTAAGTAAATTGTAAGATCTTCAGTACACACTTGTATGTGAATCTGGTCACTATTTAATCTACCTGAGTCCAGATGGTGATTGACAGGTGGATTAGCCAATCAGGCACACTCATCGTCCATCTGTATCGAAACAATATCACAGCAGACTAAACTCCTAAGGCCCTGTTTACACGTACACAGATATTTTTAAAAACTGAGAAATTTCCCTTTGTTTGTACCCATCTTTTACTCGCAAATGGAGAATTCACCTCTGAAAATGAATCTTTCTAAAAACTCCGGCTAAAGTGGAGATGTTGGAAAACTCCGGTTTGGCGTTTGCGTGTAAAGTGACATAAGCGGCGTTTTAGGCAGTTGACACCAAAGTGCGACCAGTGTTAACGTTTTTCTATGGTGATGATGATGGAAGCGTCAGAGCAGCAGTCGCTTTACTTTTGCTGCAAACACTTGTCCTGTGTTTGCATTTGCACAGCTGATGGATCATATCGATGAAGAGAGACGAATGAGGCTCGGAGCTCAGCAATTTTCTCTCTTCTCCCTACGACCCGAAGACCCAGTCGCCGTCACCACCAACGTCGCCGTTTTTGGGTCTGACCTGGGCGAACCGTGTCGTGAAAATTTTAGGATGTCGCGGTCGTCACTGCTGTTTCTCTCTGACTTGCTGCGTCCTCACATTGAGGGTGAGACGACCGTCATTCTGCGTATTTATGCAGGTTCATGTAAACGGAAACTTTTTTGAAAAAGATGCTGTGTGCACGATGTTATTTCGGAAAACAGAGCGTGGGAAATAATAATATGTTTTTAAAAATATCCATGTACGTGTAAACAGGGCCTAAAGCTCTTTTTTCTACATGCATCACTGAAATAAACAAATCTGATTGGGTGATTCTGGCTCGAGATGTGTTTAGTTTAGTTTATTTGTTTATTTATCAGGGACAATGCACATGCACTGCAAAAAACCAAACCTGGTCAAGCTAAAATGACTTGGATTAAGAAAGTTTTACCACGATTTGAGTAAATTTTACTTGACAAGTAAAATTATCTGCCAGTGCAATAAGATTTTTGTACTTAAAATATGAAAATACATCTTGCTACACTTAAAATAAGAAAAACAACAACTTTTTGCACTTAAAATAAGAAATAAAATCAAATGTTGCTTGAATTAAGAACACTTATTCCACTGTGTCATAAAATATAATCACAACCAGTGAAAGTATTTGACAATTTAAATGCCAATCTCCTACTTAAGGATTAAATCACCTTAGCCAGTTCTCTTTTTACGTGCACACGGGGGAGCCGAGACGTGCGCTTGTCCAGGCTCGTCCACGCCAGACTCCCAAAGCTCCTCCCCTTCTGGCACGGTTTTTATTGTCTCGTTACAATACATCATGTCAGTGTTAGGTTTACAATAGACAACATGGTCAAAGTATATCATGGCTAGGTTTACATTTCATCAGATAAGCACAGAAATATGGTCTGGGAACCTCAAGTAGAGTTCAAAAAAGGTCACACATCTGGTTTTTTAGCAGAGATAGTGCTGTACCTCATAACCTCTTTAACACAGGCTCTTTCATGCCAAAGGAGCCTGGTTTATATCATTGAGACTACTTTTAGCTTTGATGTACATTTTTAATAACTTCATCATTATAAGCATTTTATTCTAACACACTGGCAGATCATTTTACTTGTCGAGATGAATCTACTCAAATAAAGTTCTTAATTTAAGTCATTTTAACTGACCTAGATATTGTTTTTTTCCCTTGTAAACACATTGAGCTACATAAGGAGGTCCCCGTGTCTGGATGGTTTTCCTCCAGGCTCCGGTTTCCCCCATCAACCCAAAACCTGCACTGTAGGTGTGAAAGTGGAGTGTGCGTGAGTGATGGTGGTGATCGGAGGGACCGATAGCGCCGATTGGCATCTGCGCTTCTGTCAGTCTGTCCCAGAGTATTTTACCACCATCAGGTCTGGAGTGAATGAAGAATGTTCTGTTAATAATGCTCTGTAAAGCGTCTTCGGGGACATGTGTCTGTGAAAAGCACTATAGAAATAATGTTTAAACACACGGAGGATCGTATTGCAGCAGGACTCATATCTGTCTCACTATTTAATACAGGGGTCACCAAACTTCTTTCTCTGGGGGCCACATTATCGCTCCAGACTGTGATGGGGGCCGGGGTCGGGGGCCGTATAACAGAAGTGCACAACTCAGACCAAAATGAGCACAAGCCTCATTGTGTAGTAGAAAAGACCAGCCTGGCACAGCCGTCCACAAAACTATATCAACACAGAATTCCTGGCACATATTTGTTTATCGTTACTAGTGTTGCAGTTTGCAAAAGTAGTAAGTACTTTGTTTTAGTTTGAAATACCAGAGATATTACATTTATTTTGTTGACTGTCACTGTTTGAAAAAAACAACAAAATACAAGATGCAGACATGTTATTATTTGCCAAAAGGTAATTTAAAAAAAATAGGCCATGATACTTTTGAGGCTTGCCTCATAGGCCCAGTTCAAGTGGTCGGGGGCAGAGGGACTGGGGGGGCCAGAGTCAGCCCGCAGGCCTTAGTTTGATGACCCCTAATTTAATAGATACTTCTGCCGCTGGACTTATTTTCTCTGCTAAAAGGGTTTTGCCGCTGCATATAGATCATAGACTGTATAAAAGAATATATACGTCTCTGATATAGATCCACGTGCTGCTGTGACATGTGAACAAACACGTCTTCACATGTCTTCACATCGCCCTGAGTACAGCAGCGTTGGGACCATGGATCTGTAATAAATTTGACTAATAGATTTTATTATAGTTCAATGGTTGGGGCCCATGGCTGGGGGGCAGATGGGGCAACAAACACATTCGCAAACAGTGTTGCTGTTGTGGATTTCTAAATCTGAGAAAAATAAAAACTGGAGAAAAATTGTCTTAAATCAAAGAGTCTGGATTTATTAAAGCAATTGTGCACACAATTACAGAGAAAATGAAAACGAAACCTTCTGTCCCTCACTCAAAGTATCTCCCTAATCTTGAACGGCAAAACAAAAAACACCGTCTTATACAGTTGACAAATGTCATAAAATCAACATGAGTGAATACGTACTATATTTAAACAACCTCCAAACGGAGACTAGTCGTCTGGTTCAGCTGAGCATTGATCAGAGCCCCCAAGGATCCCACTATTCTAAATGATGAAAATGACCAAAACAAAAAATGAGCTTGTTGTTCTAACAATACTGCATAAAGACAGAGCAGTGACCTGCCTTAAGATACCCCCTTAAATAGATCACAACAGAAAACAAAGTAAAAGATTTCTACCACAGTTACAATAAAAAAAATTGCGCAAAGCCTATCCACTTTTCTATGTTGATAAAAGTATTAAAATGATTATTCAAAAATGTGCGAATAATTTGCTATTAAGTTAGAGTTAAGAGTAACACAGCAAGAAATAATTTCCTATCATAGTTAAACTGACTTGAATTAAGCATCCATCCATCTTCTCCCGCTTAATCCAGCTGGGTCGTGGGGGCAGTTTGCTGCCCAATCCTCATAGCACCTGACCCCCCCTATGAACCCCTCTGCAGGTGGTGAGCCCACAGGAGGGTGGACAACATGGTCCTTGATGTTAGTTCATAGGGGTGCTGCATGTTTTGAGTTGATGGGGGAAAGCGGAGCACCCGGAGGAAACTCATCCAGACACGGGGAGAACATGCAAACTCCACACAGAAAGGCCCGGGTGACCCGGGGATCGAACACGGTGAATTAAGCAGATTCATCTTAAAAGATCAATTTTAAGATTTTTTTTTTTTTACTTGTTTCAAGATATTCCATCCTGATGTATCTTATGTAGATATTACAACTTATTCTAAGCACTTTTTATATTAACTCAGTCCAGGTTAAGCCTCTTTAACTTCCCTCTCAAACCAATAAGATGAACAATCTTGCCATAAATACTTGAAACTAGTGTTTTCTGCTTAGAACAAGATTCATATTTTGCCTTGTTTTAAGAAAACTTGGTGAAGTGAAAATTTCTTATTGCACTGGCAGATAATTTCACTTAAAATACCTCAAAATTTTGTTTTTTTTCTTATTTTTGATAGGCCTTTTTTGCAGTCTAACTATGACATTCACAAGATTAATCGCGATTAAACATTTTAATTGATTGACAGAATAGTTTACATCTTAAATTTTGGCCAGGCTTTTTTACCGTGATCTCCATTATGAACATTTGACGGACCCTCGACCAGAAAAGTTAAATCAGGCCAAGCTTAAAGATGAACTCACTTTGGTCAAACGTGGCCTCGAACACGCCTGAGGTCGCTCTTGTTCATTAGTGTGTTGTGATATCGTCCGCGGTGTCGCTGATGTAACCGTGAGTCTGCCGTACCGACGCCCACGCACAGGGAGTCTGGGTCAGGCCCGTCTTTGATCTGAGCCCGTTCATTTGGCCCATTTAAACCGGCCGGGCTCCACTGCTCCCTCTGCTGGGGAGAGCGTGGTCCCACAGGCATAAATCAAACACGTAATGCTGCTTTGATTCATGCATCTCAGCTGATGTAACGTACAATAAACCCCGTGGAGCGTCTCTGCGCTTGTTTTTAGCCCGGGCTCTGATTAATGCTGCAGTTTAACTTATTTAGGGCCAGATGTGTCCGCTCCAAATTATGCAGAAGATTAAGTGGAATGAAGGGTTGTAATGGCCACACTTATGAGCTCATATGGTTTTATTTATCTTAGTACTTGAACCACTTCAGCGACAAATGCATCTTTTAAAAATGTCATATGACTTTGCCTGAAGTGTTCCACAGTACGGCATTACACGCACCTTGCATATTCAATTACTAAAGAAATACTATGAAAAACACGCGTTCTTACTGTGTGGGCTCGCCTCTGCATTGATCTGACCTGTAACTTGGCCTAGTGGTGTCACCGGCTTGTCTTCTCTAAGTTAGATGTGTTTAATGTTAATGGAACATTCTACACTACACTACAG
The DNA here is from genome assembly GCA_034769755.1 of Odontamblyopus lacepedii. Lineage (NCBI taxonomy): Eukaryota > Metazoa > Chordata > Actinopteri > Gobiiformes > Gobiidae > Odontamblyopus > Odontamblyopus lacepedii. The sequence continues at coordinate 39,704,765 of CM068349.1, forward strand.
AAGAATACTCATTTAGTCCTGGTTAAAACCCAGGCCTGGACTAGAGCTAGACTAAACCAGGACTAAACTGGGTTTGACCGTTGTCTATCAGGTCTAAACCAGGATTAAACCAGTTCAAACTCAGGACTAAAACATGCAGGTCTAAAGCATTTCTGATACTGACCATTGCAGACCCAGAACAACCCACAAGAGCTGGACTAAACCAGGTCTAACCCAAGACTAGAGCTGGACTAACCCAGGACTAAACCAGATCTAACCCAAGACTAGAGCTGGACTAACCCAGGACTAAACCAGATCTAACCCAAGACTAGAGCTGGACTAAACCAGCTCCCAACCAAGATTAAAGTTCAACTAAACCAGGACTAAACTAGGACTAAACTAGGTCTAACCCAAGACTAAAGCTGAACTAAACCAGGACTAAACCAGGTCTAACCTAAGACTAGAGCTTAACTAAACCAGGACTAAACCAGGTCTAACTCAAGACTAGAGCTCGACTTAAACAGGTCTAAACCAGGTCTAAAACAAGACTAATCCAGGTCTAACCCAAGACTAGAGCTCGACTAAACCAGGTCCAAACCAGGTGTAAACAAGGAATAAACCAGGTCTAAAACAAGACTAAACCAGGTCTAAACCAGGTCTAAACCAGGTCTTAAGCACTTGCTGCAGACCAGGACTTTTGCACATGTTCAACACTAAATCAGAGCTAAATTTAAGGTCCACTTTATTGCCCCCATAGGTAAATTTATCCTCTGCATTTGACCCAAACCGAAACCAGGTCTAACCGAGAACCAAACCAGACCTGAACCAGCATTTACTCGGGTCTAACCAATAAACAAAACAACAAAAGATGCTCTTTAGTTTTGGAGATGCTCTAACCTCATCATCCATCACGACTTGTCAATTAGACTAACAATGTTTACTCATTTCCTGCTTCTGCCACTCCGCGCGTTTAATACCGATATGTTTATGTGTTTTTGTCGATAAATCAAAAATCATTAGGCCCAGAAATATCTCCATTCAGTGTCTTAATTACGTTTTTATTTATTTTTTTACGTTCTGTCTGCTAAGTGCTTTCTATTTAAACACCGGATCACACCGCGTTCATCTGTCACTCCTGTCATGGGCTAATTGTGTTATATTTTGCGCCACAATCAGCAGAAATAAATCGCCGTCCAAATAAATAACTCCATCACGGCTCCGTACAGTAGTGATGACAGAGAGAGCGCCCCCCGCTGGTTGGTGACTGAGTAGCGCGCCCCCTGCTGGTTGATGCATGGCACGCCCCGGGATGATGTTTAAAGCCGGTTTTGAGCCGTACCTGTAAATGCGTCGAGCAGCTGGACAGAGATAACGGGCAAACCAAAGCCCCCGGGCACCGTCTGTCTCGGTCGTGGGGTTTGGGTTGTGTTCGGCGGGATATCGACGTGCTAACTGGAGGCACTGCTCTGTCTGAAGCTCTGTTGCTTTAGACTTTAATTTGAGCTTTTTTTTTTTTTTAAAACACAGTCTGAATATAATGAGCCGACTTGGGTGGAACTACAACAGGTGAAATGATTTTGTGCTGTCAAACAAGCCCAACAAGACTAAACCAGGTCTAACCCAGGACTAAACCAGGTCTAACCCAGGACTAAACCAGGTCTAACCCACAACTAAAGCTCGACTAAACCAGGTCTAACCCAGGACTAAACCAGGTCTAACCCACAACTACAGCTCAACTAAACCAGGTCTAAAGCAAGACTAAAGCTCGACTAAACCAGGTCTAACCCAGGACTAAAACTGGATTAAACCAGGTCTAACGGTCTCACCAAGGACTAAAACTGGATTAAACCAGGTCTAACGGTCTCACCAAGGACTAAAACTGGATTAAACCAGGTCTAACGCTCTAACCCAAGACTAAAACTGGATTAAACTAGGTCTAACGGTCTAACCCAAGACTAGAGCTCAACTAAATAAATCTAAACCAAAACTAGAGCTGGACTAAACCAGGTCTAACCCAAGACTAGAGCTGGACTAAACCATTTCTAACCCAAGATTCAAGCTCACCTAAACCAGGTCTATGCCAGAACTAGAGCTGGACTAAACCGAGTCTAAACCAGGACTAAAACTGGACTAAACCAGGTCTAACCCAAAACTAGAGCTGGACTAAACCAGGTCTAAACCAGGACTAAAACAGATCTAAACAAGGACTAAAACAGGACTAAACCAGGTCTAACCCAAAACTAGAGCTGGACTAAACCAGGTCTAAACCAGGACTAAAACAGATCTAAACAAGGACTAAAACAGGACTAAACCAGGTTTAACCCAAGACTCAAGCTCACCTAAACCAGGTCTAACCCAGGACTAGAGCTGTACTTAACCAGGTCTAAACTAAGACTAGAGCTGAACTAAACCAAGACTAAACAAGGTCTAACCCAAGACTAGAGCTGGACTAAACAGGGTCTAAACTAGGTCTAAACAAGGACTACAGCTGGACTAAACCAGGTTTAACCCAACACTAGAGCTGGATTTAAGCAGGTCTAAACGAGGTCTAACCCAAGACTAGAACTGGACTAAACCAGGTCTAAATCACTTGTTACAGGCCAGGACCCGAACGTATGTATTTGCAAACGTGTGCGCTGTATCACTAACTGCTGAACATTCCACCATAGAGATACATGTAGAGCACCGCCAGTATGACGTCTCTGCAAAATATTAATAGAAAAGATATATTTCTTGTACATCTGAGACGAAACTAGTCCTGGTGGTCCACTCTGCTTCACTTCGGCGTCTGAAAAAGCTGTTTTAAAGTTTCGCGCACGCCTGAAGAGTTTGTGCATATGATTATGAATACTATAGCGATGCATCAAAAAGTGTGTGACAAGAAAGATTTAAGTTTTCTCACTTCACAGCTTGAAAATCGGGTACAGAAGATTTGTCTTAATCTAAAAGGATTCCATAAACAAGACCTGTCTCACCACATACATATACAGTACATAAGAGATAAAGTTGGAGTCAAGTCAGATATAACTTTTACAAGACTAATGCGGATTTATTCTTGATTACAAAAACACTGGACATGAAGTTGTTTATGTTACAATTTGGTGTTTTGTTTCTCAAGACCATGGGCTCTATTCACGCTCCCGTCACAAACCAGGAAGACGTCTGGAAAGATGCAAAGTGGGACAAAATCTAGGAAAACTGAGAAAATGTCCCAGTTTTTTTCATCTACACGTCATCGTAATGTTCCGTTATGTTCGGCTCATCCACAATTCCAACCGTACCTCAGTTTTCATCATTTCCCCGCTGACGCACGACGCCGAGCGCACTGGGTACATGCGATTAGAAGAGACGAGATGATTCCAAACAGCACGTACGTCGGCGGTCTTCATTTTACCAACGATCACATTTACTTCAGTGGGTTTGATCACCGCCCAGTGTCGGGAACTACACCGGAAGTTGTCGTCGCGTGTTTCCAAACGTCTTCCTGGTGTTGTGGAATCTCTAAAGTACATAGAATAAAACTGAGGAGTTGTCTTAAATCGAAGAGTCTGATTTATTCCAGCAATTGTGCACACAGTCACAACCCTGACTGTCCCTAATGTTGTAGAAGTTTTCGGCTTGTCCAAGAAAGGGCGGAAGTAAAAGGCTGCAGACCACCTGGATGTCTTAAGCAGGGTAAGTTTATTTACATCAATAATACGGGCCCAGGGGGATTTGAAAAGTCAACATAGTGTGATTTCAAAAGAGAACATAGTCTGATCTGTGTTCAAGTTCCTCCGGGCCCGTGTTATTGATGGTAAATAAACTTCTCCTGCTTAACACCTCCAGTTGGTCTCCAGCCTTTCTTGGACAAGCCGAAAACTTCTACACCACCTCACAGCTCAGTGTCTCCCTGTCTCTTGTGTTTACAATAATCACGAAGAGTGTATACACCACCTGAGATAGACACAGACAGGAGCTTTGTTCTCAAACAGCGTCAAGGACGAGTCAGACACAACACTGGGAGAAGTCAAAATAACATATGGAAGCAAGTTGAATTCAACAAAGATGGAGAGACATAATTAAAGGAGATGTATTATGACTAAGTGGTCTGTTGTTCTGATGCAGTTTGAGAGTCCTCAGGCGAACCCTCAGTTATGAGTATAAATAATGAGGTAACTATGGAAATTACACTACTTACAGAGGTGTCTACATGAAGATTAAAGATGATTATGTAAAGATTTTCATAACACTGGTTTGTGACGTAACGTGAATAGAGCCCTTTATCCAATCAGAAAGCAGAATGAGCCTCATTTTCATTTGGGTTGCTAGTTTCCATGCTGAAATCCAATGTGTTTAAACCTAAAATGACTCTCTGATCTGAAGGGTCTCTACCTAAACCCCGGCACCTACAGCCGGTCATGAATCAGTGCTAGTGCAGCCTCTGCAGCTCAGGGAGGGAATTCTGGAGGTTCTGAGCTTTCACATGAGGCCTGTCCATGTACTGAGAATGAAACAAACCTGTATCTGCAGGTTTAGGCTCTGGCAACACAGGTCACAATTTCATTCAAGCTATTTTACCATAGTTTCTGGAGTATAAGTCGCACCAGCCAAAAAATGCACAATGAAGAAGAAAATAAATATGTATGTCACACTGGACTATAAATTGCATTTTTGGGAGGAAATTTATTCAGACACCAGGAACAGACATTTCATCTTAAAGGCGAGTTATAGTAATAATAATAGAACAGAGAAGAACAGGCTGAACATGTGTCTGGTTTGTTCACGTCACATATGAACAGTTATTCACAAAACTAGAGCAGAAACAACAGAACCAGTTTACCGAACTCTCCATCTCGCTCCAAATCACTAAATCCACTGAATTTTAGCCGCGATTCGCTTTTTTGTTTTCTTCACTGCAGTTCAAGTTTCCTCCACTTTTTTCCAATCAAACACAAGTTTCTCGCTCACTCCAAACTTTCTTTCTGCTGCTCGATTCCCGTTTTCAGCTGCAGATTTCAGCACTTGCAGCAGGACAGCGGCTCTTTCTGCAGGACAGAAGTGACAGTGGAGCAGGAGGAAGAGCCTGAGCCGGAGCAGATACTGGCACATAAGCCTAGAGCGCCCTCTGTCTGTGTGAAAATAACCAACATGTGAAATTATATATTTTATATATAAGTCGCATCTGAGTATAAGTCGCAGGAAACACCCAAACCATGAAAAAAAACTGTATTCAAAGGTCCCATTTTATGCAAATCTTGAGCTTTTAGTTATGTTTTTATGTCCTCAAAAACAGACCTGGAGTTGTTTTGTTTCATTCACATATGTTTGAGGAATCCTTTATTATTATTCTGTCTACATTTCCAAAGCTCAAGTTAACAGCTCCTTTTACCTTTTGTTCAGTAGAAATTGGCATTTCCAGGGCTCCAGATGATTCTAATGAAGATGTATGGAGTTTACAAACACAGTGAAGCACTTCCTGTTTTACCACATGACATCAGAAGGTGGAACTGAGTGTTTTCAGTTTGAGAGAAAGAAGAACTCAGCCTAAATCTGCAGGGTTTGTGTGTTAAACATGTGTGAATGAAACAAAACACAACTCCAGGTCTGTTTATGATGAGGAACCTATATTAGGACATAGATTAGAAAATAGCGCCATATGGGCTCTTTAAGTGTTGGATGTCTCCTTAAGAACACTTTGAACAGACTTTCATTTAATTCCTTTACGTCAATGACATTTTAAAGGTGTCCACGCGACGGTTCCTGTCCCTATTTGCTCCTGTGGCTCAGATTTATGTCTCGGAAACAGCAGTAGTCCAAGAACAGCTCTGTGTCCTGGAGACGAGAGCTGTCCTCCCCATGAGACACGAGCACGCCTCACCCTTTAAATACAGCTCTGGTTAAATCACACAGAGATACGACCTTTACAAGTGTCCTGGAGTGTTCACAGGACGATTTTCTGTTTAGTTTTTTTATTATAATATCGTTTCGTCGTCACAAACAGACCTGGGGTTGAGTTTTGTTTCATTCGCACATGTTTAACACAAAAACTTTGCAGATTTAGGCTGAGTTCTTCTCTCAACTGTGATGCTACACTGTGTTTTTAAACTCCACACACTTTCACGAGAATCATTTGGATCATTTCAGCCCTGGAATTGTCATTCTCTACTGAAGTAAAAGTAAAAAGGAGCTGTTCACTTGAAAACTACCGCTTCATGTCATCACAGTTTGGTACAGAGCATTTTGAGCTTTGGAGATGTACACAGATTAATAATAAATGATTACTCAAACAATTCCAGGTTTGTTTTTGAGGAGGTAACAACTTTATAACATGACTTAAAGCTCCAAAGAGTCAGTTTTGTGTAATATAGGACCTTTAATTAGGGTAGCTTCATTTGCTTAAGTTTTTCAAAGAAAATGCACTTTTCAGAGCATCTTAGGTCCTACTTTAGTCATATTTTTATTGAAGTAACAGTACTTTTCTTGAGTAAAAGTTGTGGTTCCTCTTCTCACTGCGAGTAAATCTAAAGGTATTTTCATATATAGTCCCCTTTAAGTGAACCACACTCAGTCCTCTGTAGGTGGACCAAAAAGAACCAACTTAAAAAGAACTCAGTTGTTTTGTGTTTATTACAAAGACGACCGGGTTCTCTTTCCTGTCCACTTGAACTTTGATGGGCCCCAGTCCCTTTTCTGTTCACACCTCAGCCAGGTATCGCAAAGTTTTTTTTCATATATTTGTATTTATTATACAGCTGTATTGCAGCTGCAGCTACAACAGTAGTTCACTCCAGCACGTCTGGAGTGAATGAACAATGCTCTGTTAATAAAGCTCTGTTAATAAAGCTCTGTTAATAATGCTCTGTTAATAAAGCTCTGTTAATAATGCTCTGTTAATAATGCTCTGTTAATAATGCTCTGTTAATAAAGCTCTGTTAATAAAGCTCTGTTAATAAAGCTCTGTTAATAAAGCTCTGTTAATAAAGCTCTGTTAATAAAGCTCTGTTAATAAAGCTCTGTTAATAAAGCTCTGTTAATAAAGCTCTGTTAATAAAGCTCTGTTAACAATGCTCTGTTAATAATGCTCTGTTAATAAAGCTCTGTTAATAAAGCTCTGTTAATAAAGCTCTGTTAATAAAGCTCTGTTAATAAAGCTCTGTTAATAATGCTCTGTTAATAATGCTCTGTTAATAAAGCTCTGTTAATAAAGCTCTGTTAATAAAGCTCTGTTAATAAAGCTCTGTTAATAATGCTCTGTTAATAAAGCTCTGTTAATAAAGCTCTGTTAATAAAGCTCTGTTAATAAAGCTCTGTTAACAATGCTCTGTTAATAATGCTCTGTTAATAATGCTCTGTTAATAAAGCTCTGTTAATAATGCTCTGTTAATAATGCTCTGTTAATAAAGCTCTGTTAATAAAGCTCTGTTAATAAAGCTCTGTTAATAATGCTCTGTTAATAAAGCTCTGTTAATAAAGCTCTGTTAATAAAGCTCTGTTAATAAAGCTCTGTTAATAAAGCTCTGTTAATAAAGCTCTGTTAATAATGCTCTGTTAATAAAGCTCTGTTAATAATGCTCTGTTAATAAAGCTCTGTTAATAAAGCTCTGTTAATAAAGCTCTGTTAATAAAGCTCTGTTAATAAAGCTCTGTTAATAAAGCTCTGTTAATAAAGCTCTGTTAACAATGCTCTGTTAATAATGCTCTGTTAATAATGCTCTGTTAATAAAGCTCTGTTAATAATGCTCTGTTAATAATGCTCTGTTAATAAAGCTCTGTTAATAAAGCTCTGTTAATAAAGCTCTGTTAATAAAGCTCTGTTAATAAAGCTCTGTTAATAAAGCTCTGTTAATAAAGCTCTGTTAATAAAGCTCTGTTAATAAAGCTCTGTTAATAAAGCTCTGTTAATAATGCTCTGTTAATAAAGCTCTGTTAATAATGCTCTGTTAATAAAGCTCTGTTAATAATGCTCTGTTAATAAAGCTCTGTTAATAAAGCTCTGTTAATAATGCTCTGTTAATAATGCTCTGTTAATAATGCTCTGTTAATAATGCTCTGTTAATAAAGCTCTGTTAATAAAGCTCTGTTAATAAAGCTCTGTTAATAATGCTCTGTTAATAATGCTCTGTTAATAAAGCTCTGTTAATAAAGCTCTGTTAATAAAGCTCTGTTAATAAAGCTCTGTTAATAAAGCTCTGTTAATAATGCTCTGTTAATAATGCTCTGTTAATAAAGCTCTGTTAATAAAGCTCTGTTAATAAAGCTCTGTTAATAATGCTCTGTTAATAATGCTCTGTTAATAAAGCTCTGTTAATAATGCTCTGTTAATAAAGCTCTGTTAATAATGCTCTGTTAATAAAGCTCTGTTAATAAAGCTCTGTTAATAATGCTCTGTTAATAATGCTCTGTTAATAATGCTCTGTTAATAATGCTCTGTTAATAATGCTCTGTTAATAAAGCTCTGTTAATAATGCTCTGTTAATAAAGCTCTGTTAATAATGCTCTGTTAATAAAGCTCTGTTAATAATGCTCTGTTAATAATGCTCTGTTAATAAAGCTCTGTTAATAATGCTCTGTTAATAATGCTCTGTTAATAAAGCTCTGTTAATAAAGCTCTGTTAATAAAGCTCTGTTAATAAAGCTCTGTTAATAATGCTCTGTTAATAATGCTATGTTAATAAAGCTCTGTTAATAAAGCTCTGTTAATAAAGCTCTGTTAATAATGCTCTGTTAATAAAGCTCTGTTAATAAAGCTCTGTTAATAAAGCTCTGTTAATAATGCTCTGTTAATAAAGCTCTGTTAATAAAGCTCTGTTAATAAAGCTCTGTTAATAATGCTCTGTTAATAAAGCTCTGTTAATAAAGCTCTGTTAATAATGCTCTGTTAATAAAGCTCTGTTAATAAAGCTCTGTTAATAATGCTCTGTTAATAAAGCTCTGTTAATAATGCTCTGTTAATAAAGCTCTGTTAATAATGCTCTGTTAATAAAGCTCTGTTAATAAAGCTCTGTTAATAAAGCTCTGTTAATAAAGCTCTGTTAATAATGCTCTGTTAATAAAGCTCTGTTAATAATGCTCTGTTAATAATGCTCTGTTAATAAAGCTCTGTTAATAATGCTCTGTTAATAATGCTCTGTTAATAATGCTCTGTTAATAATGCTCTGTTAATAATGCTCTGTTAATAAAGCTCTGTTAATAATGCTCTGTTAATAATGCTCTGTTAATAAAGCTCTGTTAATAATGCTCTGTTAATAATGCTCTGTTAATAATGCTCTGTTAATAAAGCTCTGTTAACAATGCTCTGTTAATAAAGCTCTGTTAATAAAGCTCTGTTAATAATGCTCTGTTAATAAAGCTCTGTTAATAATGCTCTGTTAATAATGCTCTGTTAATAAAGCTCTGTTAATAATGCTCTGTTAATAATGCTCTGTTAATAAAGCTCTGTTAACAATGCTCTGTTAATAATGCTCTGTTAATAAAGCTCTGTTAATAAAGCTCTGTTAATAATGCTCTGTTAATAAAGCTCTGTTAACAATGCTCTGTTAATAAAGCTCTGTTAATAAAGCTCTGTTAATAATGCTCTGTTAATAAAGCTCTGTTAATAAAGCTCTGTTAATAATGCTCTGTTAATAAAGCTCTGTTAATAAAGCTCTGTTAATAATGCTCTGTTAATAAAGCTCTGTTAATAAAGCTCTGTTAATAAAGCTCTGTTAATAAAGCTCTGTTAATAATGCTCTGTTAATAAAGCTCTGTTAATAAAGCTCTGTTAATAAAGCTCTGTTATTAAGCTCTGTTAATAATGCTCTGTTAATAATGCTCTGTTAATAATGCTCTGTTAATAAAGCTCTGTTAATAAAGCTCTGTTATTAAGCTCTGTTAATAATGCTCTGTTAATAATGCTCTGTTAATAATGCTCTGTTAATAAAGCTCTGTTAATAATGCTCTGTTATTAAGCTCTGTTAATAATGCTCTGTTAATAAAGCTCTGTTAATAATGCTCTGTTAATAAAGCTCTGTTAATAAAGCTCTGTTAATAATGCTCTGTTAATAAAGCTCTGTTAATAATGCTCTGTTATTAAGCTCTGTTAATAATGCTCTGTTAATAATGCTCTGTTAATAAAGCTCTGTTAATAAAGCTCTGTTAATAAAGCTCTGTTAATAAAGCTCTGTTAATAATGCTCTGTTAATAAAGCTTTGTAAAGCGTCTTTGGGGACATGTGTCTGTGAAAAGCACTGTATAAATAAACTTACCTCACCTTTAACTTTTGTATTTGGATTTGTGTTGGCACAGGCACGACAACGACCACGTCGTGTTCCCGGTTACAGTCACGTGACATATCTACAAGCGAAGGAGGTTACAATACATTAAAAATAAAAGCTGAGTCATCGGTCTGAGTTTGTTTAAATGGCTGAAAGGACCAAGTGTGAAACACCCTAATGCAGGTCCAAACTTTTTCATCAAGGGCCACCTATTAAAACACAGAGCAGTGTGAGGCCGATCCAGGGCCATAGACTGATGGTCAAAACAGTGAGTAATTTAAAAATGTGCATTTATTACAAGTCTGAATGACCCTCCAGACCTTTGTTCAGGCTTAGACCCTCAACATGACACACTACATTTGCTAGATTTCAAAAACATGCAGTAAAAAGTACGACTTGTGGTAGTTTGGGCCAATTCACCTGGAAGCCTGAGGGCCAAAACAATTGGTCTGAGGGCCACATTTGGCCCCCGGGCCATAGTTTGGACATGCCTGCCCTAAAGCGGCAAAATCTTTATGTGATAATATGAAATAATTTGAACTTTTGTGTTTCTTGCAGTTTGCCTCATTTTTGTGTCTCTCCTTTGAAAACACCAGATTTTGTGCATTATTTAATGTTTTGTCCTTCACTTTAACTTCCAGAATCAGAATCAGAATCAGAATCAGAATGTGTTTTATTGCCATATGAGTGAACAGGTTCACAACATTAGGAAATTGCTGCGGTACTTGGAGCAGGATGTAGACAAACACTGACATGCAACAAATAATAGAATAAAATAAAGCTATAGTATAATATAACAAAATTTACAAATTTACAGGAGTATAATAATATAGAGTATGAGAGTATCAGTGATCAGTGCAAAACAGGCAGGTGCAGGCAGGTGCGAGAACACAGGGTCATGTGACAGAAGCAGAGTGGGGGGTGGGACCAGTCCGAGTGTTATTATTTATGAGTCCAACAGCAGAGGGGAAGAAACTGTTTTTGTGGCGAGAGGTTCTGGTCCGAATGGACCGTAGCCTCCTGCCTGAGGGGAGTAGGTCAAAAAGTCCATGTCCAGGGTGAGAAGGATCAGCTGCAATTCGACCTGCACGTGTCCGAGTCCTGGAAGTGTACAGGTCCTGAAGAGATGGAAGGCTGCAACCAATCACCTTCTCAGCAGAGCGCACAACACGTTGCAGTCTCTGTTTGTCCCTGGTGGTGGCTCCAGCATACCACACGGTGATGGAGGAGGTGAGGATGGACTCGATGATGGCAGTGTAGAACTGCACCATTGTCCATGCTGGCAGGTTGAATTTCTTCAGCTGCCTCAGGAAGTACATCCTCTGCTGGGCCTTCTTTATGATGGAGGTGATGGTGGGCTCCCATTTGAGGTCCTGGGTGATGGTGATCCCCAGGAAGCGGAATGAGTCCAGAGTGGTGATGGGGGTGTTGGTCAGGATGATGGAGGGGAGTGGGGCTGTGTGCTTCCTAAAGTCCACAATCATCTCCACTGTCTTCTGGGCATTAAGCACCAGGTTGTTCTGGCTGCACCAGGACACCAGACGATCAACCTCCGTCCTGTAGGCAGACTCATCCCCGTCCGAGATGAGCCCGATGACCGTGGTGTCATCTGCAAACTTGATGAGCTTGACAGACTGATGGGAGGAGGTGCAGCAGTTGGTGTACAGGGAGAAGAGCAGAGGAGAAAGAACACAGCCTTGGGGAGAGCCGGTGCTGATGGTTCTAATTATAAATCAGATGTTTCAGTCTATAAGTTACTCTTACCTGAGCAGTACTTTTCCTAAATACTTTTTTATTCTTACTTGAGGCAATCTTGAACTAATACTTTGTTCTTCTACTTGAGTAATGTTATTTTGAAGTAACATTACACCTACATTAGTACAATTTATGGCCATTCTACCCACGTCTGCACATATTTAGATCACCATGTTACTGTTCATTGATTTGAAAATGCCATATTCACTCAAAATAGCATTAAAAAGTGTAATTAGTTTCAGTTTTGTTTTTTTACGCTTTTTTCTGTTCGGGTGGAAGCGCTACAAAGAACTTCCTGGTTACGCAGGCTAGTGGGCGGAGCCTTAGACAAGAGGAGTGGTCTCGTACACCAAAAGACCAAAAGAAGCGTCCGTGAAAGACTGCAGGATTACTCAAACGTGCACAGATGAGTCAGAAACCCTCTTCAGACGTGTTTCTGATGAGGGAACAACATTATAAACATCCAAAAAGCTGTTTTAGCGTAAAACCCGACTTTAAAACTGGAGATCGTGGTGAATCCGTGGTGTAATTTCCCATTCGCTGACCAAAAGCTTTGACCTGGTGTATTGTGGATCTCTCTGTATTTATTGAGCCTATCCACACGAACCAAAAACTGTCCCAAAGTTCAATGTTTTCTCTTTGAACACAAACTAACTTTAAATAATCAATTTTCCAGCTATTGTTTCAAATTGTGGTCGCGTTATTCACTCACAAAGTTGCAGCTGTTTTCGTGTGAAATGACTTCGGCTTTTGGTTATTTTCGGTTTAATTCTCGCAAAAATATTGGTCAAGGAAATTGCACTCGAAATGTATTAAAAACAAAACTTCCTTCACTGGCTGATGATTAATGGCTGCTCATTTTGACTTGAAATCAGTCAGAAAGCATCAAGGTTTTAAAGAGCAAATATTCTGCAAAGTGGATTTTTCACAGAGCTTTTAGCCATGTTAGAGTTTCCCCTCTCCAGGCTCTCACTCAGAGTTGTATTTGGAGTGTTTTTTGTTTGTTTGAGCAAACTTTAATCACTTATTTTCAGACGCCATAAAGCAGATCAGTTCTTTATTTTCTCATGACAGGCGTAGGATTCAGTAGTGTACATGTCGGTATATATGGGGCTGGGCCTGCTAGTATTTGGACATATTTCCAGGTATGAAAGTGGTGTGTGTGTGTGATTGGTGGTGGTCTGAGCTCATTGGCAGCCTTGTTTCTGCCAGTATTGCTTAACCACCGCTGAGTCCGGAATGAATGAGTGAATAATGCTCCGTGAAGTGTCTTTGAGTGAACCCACGTCGTCCTTTTGGGCTTTTTTGGGCTTTTTGATATATAAAAATCAAAACAAATCACACAGAACAAACCAAACATAACAGCTTGCTGAGGTACACATACAGTTGTGCTCATAAGGTCACAGACCCTGACAGAATTTGACTGATTTCTTGTCCATCTTTCAGAGAATATGAACGAAAACACAAAAACTTTTCTTTCACTCATGGTTAGTGTTTGGGTGAAGCCGTTTATAATCAAACAACTGTGTTTCCTCTATTTAAATCATAATGAAACAGAAACTACACAAACGACCCAGTGAAGCTTGGAGTCTTTTGTGATAGTTGTGGATGTGTTATTTTCTCTGATGGTAAATCTGCTCATTCTTCTTGGCAAAAGGCTCCAGTTGCTGTAAATTCTTGGGCTCTTGTCTGAACTGCAGCTTGAATCTGCCCAGAGGCTCAGTGATACTGAGGTCAGAAGAGACGAACACTCCAGAACCTTCACTTTATTCTGCTGGAGCCAATGACAGGTCCACTTGCCTTTGTGTTTTGGATCATTATAATGTTGGAATATCCAAGTACGTCCCATGTGCAGCTCCTGGACCAAGAAATCATCAATTCTGCCAGGGGATGTAAACTTATGAGCACAAATGTATCTGAAATGAATTTGGAGATGTTTCTCACATAGATACAGACAGTAAAAAAAAAAAGAAATAAGAGGTTGTCTTTCTTAAATGACATTAGTTTATCCTTTAACTAATATCGTATTCTCTGTAGATGTTCAGTAAAGTATGAGTCCTCCAGCCCCATTTTAGAGCTCGGTACTGACGGCAGCTTCCATGACTTTACCGGCCATACCTCAGCAGGTCCGGGCCTGGTCAGGACTTGGATGAGGGACCGCGGGGAACACCAGGTGCCACAGGGGGGCGCCAATCACAAAAAGAGACTTGGTCGCTGTGTCCTTAGGCAAGACGCCCACATTGCCTAGTGAGAAAGTGTGTGTGAGTGTTACAACAGTAGTTTACAGCACTGACTGCGGAGAGAATGAATAATGAACTGTTAAGCGCTTTGAAAGGCGCTGTATAAATGCAATGATTAATTAATTAATTAAGTAAGTAGTTTCTTTGCAATAATAAGACAATAGGAAATGAACCTCTAATGCGGAAATCAGCTGAATTGTTTCTTCTATTAAGTTGTTTTAGGTGAATGTTGTGATTTAAAATGTCCGAATTATAACATAACGATCCACTGCCACGTCGTCTCCATGGATACCGCATTGCTTTGCCTCGAATGCTCCACAATAAAACCAGAATCAGAAAGGTTTTACTGCCACATGAGTAAACAGGGTCACAACATGAGGAAATTGCTGCGGTTCTTGGAGCGGAATGTAGACAAACACTAAACATGCAGCGAATAAAATAGAATAAAATAAAGTAGAAAACAATAAACTATAATATAACACACAATTTACAAGAATATAAGAATATAGGAATATAATAGTGCAGGCATAAAAGCTGCTCTATTTGTATCTATTGAGTTACAGTAGGTTCCAGGGGCGTGTACTCGTTTATGTACTTTTATACTTGTTCTGATACAGCTCAAAATCATTATTAAGCTTCAGGAAAGGTTCATTTCTGTCCCGTGGAAGGGATTTTTTTAGTATCTAGTTTCGATACCAGTTTTTGTATTGATTGGAATCAGATTTTCGATACTTTTTGACGACCCTAATGTCAGGTAATGCTGTACTATTTGACACTGACACAAAGTTTTGACACAAAGAAAAATCATCTTCGAGCCAAACGTGTGTTGCTCCCTCCTCCAGAAGAGTTACGTAATGGATCTTTAATTCATTACTGGCTAAACCGCAGCATCGATTAACTCTGTACTTCACATTCGTTCCGTTTTGCAGCCTGTGAGAGCGACTTCTGGGGCCCTCACTGCACGAACCGCTGCCAGTGCCGGAACGGAGCCAAGTGTAACCCCATCACCGGGGCCTGCGTCTGCACCGAGGGCTACCAGGGCTGGCGCTGCGAGGAGCACTGCGACGCTCGGCATTATGGGAAAGACTGTCTGCTGGAGTGCAGCTGCGAGAACGGAGCCACGTGTCACCACCAGACCGGGGAGTGTCTGTGCGCGCCCGGGTACACGGGGGCTTTGTGAGTAGGACTTTAATTAAAGCTCTGCCGCGGAACATTTTAGCGAAAAGTAAAAAAGTAATGTGAGTAAAAAAAATTAAAAAATAATCACAGCTGTTTTCATTGCTCGAAAGTACCATGAGCAGGCTTGCCTCTCCACAAACCTGACTTGTAACTCAGCCTGGTGGTGTGTTCTTGTACAGTCCAGTGTTTTTCAGTACAATAAACACAACCAAATGAAAAATATGTTATATTTTATTCTAGTTTTGGGCAAAAAGTTACATACTGTGACTTAAAAAATAATAATAAAAAAATAAAAACAAAATGAGAAAAACTAAACAAAAAAAACAAACATTTTATTTATGTTATGTTAGCACTGGCTACTGTTAAACTGTATTTAAATAATACTAATACTACTACTACTACTACTACTACTACTACTACTACTACTACTACTACTACTACTAATAATAATAATAATAATAAATCAAAAATCATAAACAATAAAATAATAATAAAAACAAGGCAAAAAAATATACATTTTATTTATGTTAGCATTGGTTACTGTTAAACTGTATTTGAAAATAAAAAATAAATAATATATAATAATAATAATAATCATCATCATCATCATCATCATCATAATCATAATAAAAACAAAAAAAATATTTATGTTATGTTCGCACTGGCTACTGTTAAACTGTATTTGAAAAAAAAAATTGTCACAAAGAAATTAATCACTTTCTCCTGTTATGGACGCCATTTTGAGGACTTTAGAAACACCAACATCAGAAATTTTGTTTTGAATTACGTATTACTATGACCACTTTCCCAATTTTACACCATTTGAAACCCACTGATAAACACTTACGGGGCCGTTTCAGCACAAATTCATTCATTATAGTATAAATATATGTGTAATAAAAACAGTCTCTGAATATAATACTCCCCGCTCCTGTAGAACATTTCCACACAGAACCCAGCGCTGTGAAACATTTATCCTCTAATGTCTTTGCGTCGTGTTTGTCTGTTTCTCTGCGTTCCAGCTGTGAGGAGCCGTGTCCTCCGGGGAAACACGGGCCCCTGTGTGAGCAGCGCTGCCCCTGTCAGAACGGAGGCACCTGTCACCACGTGAGCGGCCTCTGCACCTGCCCCCCCGGGTGGATGGTAATGATGAATCTCTCTCCTTTTCTCTCTTTGCTGCTTTTGGACAAGATTATTTAAGAATTTGATTAACTGATGGATTATATCACTGACACCAGCACTGAAAAACGTCATGATTTCACCAAAAACTGTAAATCTATATTGTCTAATCTATACTGATATTTTTGCGGGAGTTTCTTCATTATGAAATTAACAATAATAAAGTTAAAAATGGCCAATACCAACATGTACAGTCTGGACACAACTTTACTCACCCAGTGTTCATTTTGACAAGAAATCTGAATAAAGATTTTTGGAAGTTTAGTCATGATTTGGGTTTTTTGGTGAAAATGTCATGATAAAATAGTTGATAAAATCCATATTACTTATAAGGCACACACAGGACACACTACAGGATTTTTCTGTCTTAAACGATTTTTAAAAACAAAAAACGCACACCACAGACGCGAGGAGAAACTTATGAGACTTAAAATCTCCGATCGCGAAGACTGCAGCGGGATCTGTCTAAAAATAAGTGCAGAAATGGGCTTCTGCTATGGAAGCCCATCTCCACCAGTTAATAAAAATTAAAGCCTCACAGAAAGTCATAATTATAAGTTTTAATATCATTATTATGAGTTTAAAAGTCATAATTATGAGATTAAAAGTCATAATTATGAGATTAAAAGTTGTAATTATGAGTTTAAAAGTCATAATTATGAGTTTAAAAGTCATAATTATGAGATTAAAAGTTGTAATTATGAGTTTAAAAGTCGTAATTATGAGTTTAAAAGTCATAATTATGAGATTAAAAGTTGTAATTATGAGTTTAAAAGTCGTAATTATGAGTTTAAAAGTCATAATTATGAGTTTTAAAGTTGTAATTATGAGGAAAAAAAACAAATAACAAAGACAAAAGTTTGGGGCACTGTTCCACTGGAGTAAGTAAAGGGTGAATCACATCTCTTTTTTCTTATAATTCAACCATTTAGTCCAACGTTTAATGAAGAAATGTCCTTTTAGTCAAAGAAAAAAAGTCATTCGTTCCATTGAAAATATTTCTTCCATAATGTCTATCCAGTGATTTGCTGATGGTCCTTTTTAAACCAGCTTCTTGTTATTGCTTTTTTTGCTGCCAATGTCATGATCTTAAAAACGTATCTGTCCGTTTTCCCGATCACCTCTCAGGCAGAAGGTCTAACAAAAATATTTCTGGATCCTTGGGGGTTACATAGGTTAAGATCATGTCTATTTTTTCAAATACACTGTCCCAGAATGATTTTAATTTTGGACATGTCCAAAAAATATGAGAGTGATTGGAGTTTGAGCAGCTACACTGTCTCCAACAGTGGCAATCAAACCCTTCATTATCTCGCCTTTTTACTTTTAAAGAACGCCTCAAACTGGATTAACAGCGCAGTTTTGTGGACTGGAGTCATTATTTGTGGAGGATAATTTCTATGGATGAGGTGGGTGAGATGGTGCACTTTAAATTTACCACTTTAGTTTTTATTTTCGCTATATCCTGAGTTTGTACATTGCGTCTCTGTGTCGCTCAAAATCGGGCAAATTCTCCTGTAGTGTGCGGCGGCCTTTAGTCAACCAAAAAAAATCTTAACAAAAAAACTGCGATAAAATATTTGAGCCGATGAAACTGACAAATGAAACGGTGTATTTTTCTCGCAGGGTCCGGTGTGCGCCCAGCCCTGCCCGTTCGGTCTGTTTGGGATGAACTGTTCCGAGGAGTGTCTGTGCAGAAACGGAGGCCTGTGCGACCACATCAGCGGCCAGTGCCAGTGCAACGCCGGGTACATCGGAGAGAGGTACTGCCCCCGCTGGTCTGTGCGTGCAAATACCCCCGGGGGAAATCACACCGAAGCAGGATTACCAAGACATGAAGGATTTACAAAAAAAACAAGAAAAAAAACAAGTGATTTT
Organism: Odontamblyopus lacepedii; assembly: GCA_034769755.1. Lineage (NCBI taxonomy): Eukaryota > Metazoa > Chordata > Actinopteri > Gobiiformes > Gobiidae > Odontamblyopus > Odontamblyopus lacepedii. The sequence goes on from CM068349.1 coordinate 39,723,210, forward strand.
TCTTGTACAAGTATCGATCAGATGCAGTTTATTCTTTAAAATCAATATTAGGATCACAGAGCAGAATTTATACATGTACAGGAACAGTGTGCGACTGAAATCTTAGGCCAGGCATGTCCAAACTAGTACTTTTTACTGCATGGTTTTGAAATCTACCTTGATCAAGCAAATTTACTGTGTCATTTTGAGGGTTTAAGCCTGAACAAAGGTCCGGAGGGTCATTCAAACCTGTTATAAACGCACAGATTTGAATTACTCGCCGTTTTCACCACGAGTTTATGACCCTGGATCGGCCCTCACGCGGGTCTGTGTTTTAATATGTGGCCCTCGGTGAAAAAAGTTTGGACACCCGTGAGTTAGGCTAACAAATGACCATATTTATTATTTATTTATTTATTTTACATACATTTTTTTAAGCTAAATGATTCAAAGAGGAGTTGACAAAGTGGGCTTCTCTCATGGTGGTGTTGTTGCCAGGACTGTTCAACGACCGGACTGTGAAATATTTCAGAGAACGCAGTCGGAACAAACAAATAATGGACAAACCCAGCCAGAAAAATTACAAAAGGCATCTGTTTACATACGCTATAAACCCGAACGGTCAATGTAATTAAATAGATTAAGTTGTGTATACTCAAGGTTTTAGAAATAGTCCGACTAACTTAATTACGTCAAGCTGCTGTAACATCTTCTTTTTGAGGGATTTTAATCAATATTTTTTGATTAAAGGATTATCAAAAGGTACAAGTACCAAAGCCGTCCAACATTTTAAGTTCTGGGAGATTGTGACTTTTAAATTCATCAATTTAAAATTATTGAGGCAATCGATTGCTACACAAAATTTCAAAAATAAACCCAACAGTGAGATTTTAAAAGAGCTTTATGTACAAAAGCACTGCAACCACAACTTAACCTGTGTCTCCAGAGCTTTAACCTGCTGACAGAGACACTTTTAAGTTTGTCTCAGTCTCGGGCCTCATGTGAAAGCTCAGAACCTCCAGAATTCCCTCCCTGAGCTGCAGAGGCCGCACTAGCACTGACCATCCAAGATCTGAGAGAGGCATTTTAGGTTTAAAACAACAGGATTTCAGCATCGGAACTGGCAACGCAAATGAGAGACTAATTTGAGGCTCATTCTGCTTTCTGGTTGGAGAATCGTCTTGAGAAACAAAGCACAAAACAAATTATAACATAAACAGCTTGGCGTTTATGTGTGATGTTTTTGTCAGGCCTGTAACAAAGCAGTATAATCCCAGTAAATCACTTTTATAAATATACAGGCAGAATGAACCAGTGATAGAAGTGACTTACTTTACATCTCAAATCTGACCTTATTAGTGTATTTTCTCGTCGCACCAGACAAAAAACGCACAATGAAGAAGAAAAAAACATAAATAAATCGCATTTTTTGGGGGGAAATTTATTTGATAAAATCAGACACCATGAACATGTTGAAAGGCGAGTTATAGAAATAAAAACAGAACAGAGAAGAACAGGCTGAACATGTGTCTGGTGATTTCACGTCACATATTGACAGTTATTCAGAAAACTAGAGCAGAAACAACAGAACAAGTTTGCCAAACTCTCCATCTCACTCCAAATCACTAAATCCACTGAATTCTTCATCCTCGGTGTCACTTCTGAGCAACTCCACCAACTCCAGCTAAATCCAGCCTTTAGCCCGCGATTCGTTTTTTTGTTTTCTTTGTTGCAGTTTGAGTTTCCTCCACTTTTCTCCATCAAACACAAGTTTCTCGCTCACTCCAAACTTTCTTTCTGCTGCTCGATTCACATTTTCAGCTGCGGATTTCAGCACTTGCAGCAGGACAGCGGCTCTTTCTGCAGGAGACATGTGCAGTAGAGCGAGAAGTGACAGTGGAGCAGGAGGAAGAGCCTGAGGCGGAGCAGATACTGGCACACAAGCCTAGAGCGCCCCCTGTCAGTGTGAAAATAATCAACATGTGAAATGATATATTTTATATATAAGTCGCACCTGAGTATAAGTTGCAGGAAACACCCAAACCATGAAAAAAAGTGCGACAAAGGTCTCCCCACTAATGGTAAATACATTTTTATACACCACCATTCCACCTTCAAGGCCCTTAAAGTTCTTTACATCAAGGAACCACTCACCCATTCACACACACACACTAATACATACATTCATACACGAGCGTATGCTGTCACTGCCCAAGGACACAACAACAGCGTTCATCTGTGGGAGCTGGAATCGCACTGCCAACCTGTGGGTAGACACAATAAATACTGTAGATGTGAATATTGCACCAGCTTTCTTATATCCTGAAGCTGATGTAGTAATTACTGTGACAGGCCTAGTTTTTGTAATTAAAAATAAATCAGTATTATTTATTTTGTTTTATTGGAATAGCCCTTGAGATGTGCCATCTCTCTTTCGAGGGGGTCCAAAAAACTAAATATTCGTAATACACAACACAACACAATAAAATAGACAGAATACAAAACTTGCTGTATGTTATTAGGGTTTTTTTTCAGACCAGGAGTTTGTTTTCATACCTGATAGTTTTGATTGCTCACTAACGGTCTTCCTTAGAGTGGTCATATGTCAAAAAAAATTAGCGAAACCTCCACTGGACTACAAAACGTACAGGTTTACCGTACATTACAAAACACAAACACATGCATTCATACACACAGACAGACAGGCAGACTTACTACTTATTACAATTGTTATCCGTAAGAGCTACATTTGATTTGTTTATCTCGTATCTGTGGACGCAGTTTAGTCACGTTTATGGAATTTAAACTCAAAATCCTCCACATGGCCCCTTTAATATAAATAAAATAACCCTAAAGTCTTCAAACCATCAGAGAGGTGGCGTACGCCCCTCTCGCCGCTCCCTCTTACCCTACACCGAAGTTAAGTCTGTCCCTCGGGAAATTATCCAACGCGAGTGTGAAAATATGAGACATCTTGACCTGGGATAGAGCAGAATGTGTAATAAAGTGCTGTACAAACAAATACAAGAACAATGCAGCCCCAGCGTACGGCCGGAGAGCAGAGAGGCTTTCATTATGGCCCTTTTAAATGATGTTGTTTAAAGTAATGTTATGTGTCTGCGTGCCATAAAACTATATTGGGTTGGAGATATTTAGATAAACACAAAGCTCAAAGTTGGATGCTGACAAAGTGCATTTACGTAATATGCAGAGGTTTCAGAATAGACGCCTGTAATGTTTTTTATCGCAGGAATTATATGATCCAATTGTTTAGATTGCAGTAGTCGTCCTTGGAGGTGTTATTGAAACTTTGCAGTGACATCACGAACAATCTGTGTTAAAGTAAAGCGCAGATTAACGTCTAACAAGCCTCAGACAGAGCAGTGCCTACAGTTAGCGTCACGCCCCCAGGGAAGGTTGAGCACGTCTGCAAAGTATCAACACAAATGTTTATCCAAGTTTAAAGATGCGTATAAATTAAAGGTGCTCCGTTACCTCTTTTCCACCGCAACGAGCCAGGTGCCGGTTCGGTGCTGGTGCTTCCTGCCGATTATCCAAGAACCGGTTTGTTTTTCCACCAGCTGAGAGCCGGAGAAGAGCTACGTCGCTACGTCCCTGCACGAGCTACTGTTGTCCTAGTGACCCAACAGCTCCGATAATAACAACACTGGAGGACGATCGCTACAGATCGATTTTGCTGCTATTCATTTTACAACGTTCTTGTCAATCCAAAGATGAAACATACAGCTCTTCATCATTGCTATGGACAAAGGATGTGTTCCTGAAGAAAAGTAATTGTTGCTGCGCAGGCGGGAGCACGACGGGCGGGAGCACGACGGGCGGGAGCACGACGGTCGGGAGCACGACGGTCGGGAGCACGACGGGCGGGAGCACGACGGGCGGGAGCACGACGGGCGGGAGCACGACGGGCGGGAGCACGACGGGCGGGAGCACGACGGACCTGGAGCACCACGGACCTGGAGCACCACGGGCCTGGAGCACCACGGGCCTGGAGCACCACGGGCTTGGAGCACCATGGACCTGGAGCTAACCGGTCTGCTGCTCCGCGGACTGAAGCTACACAGTCCGCCGCTTTGTGGGCCGTCGCTCCGCTGATGTGTAATAAATATGTAATAAATACACTAAAGTCACTCTCTCGACCGGGAAAACAAAGCGCCCAAGACACGTGTCAGGGGACGTGCATCACTGTAACCCCGCCCCCAGCACCTACGTCACCGGCTCTTGTTTCTGGCCCAGCCTTTAGTTGGTGCCGAGTTGGAACCGGTTCTTCAAGGACAGAGTTGGGTTTATTTGTGTGGAAAAACAAAGAACTGGTTCAAGTTGTCACTGGCTCCGAACCAGCGCTAGAACTGTCTTGGTGAAAAAGGGGCATATGTAACACTTGCCTTGTCTCCATGGAGATGTTCTTGCTTTACCTGGAATGTTTCACACTACTGCATTAAATGTATCTACTCTTACGAAACAAAAGTATATTCCGATATACTACAATTTATATTGTAATACATTAGGAAAAATATTTCAATATACGAGAAACTTCCTCGTATAATTGAAACAAGCTAGTGCAAAATATTGATTCATATGTTTTAAAATACAAAACTGTATTACATTATTACATGTGTGTTTATTCAAACAAAGTATTTTATTTTAGTGAAGTGAAGCAAGCTTCAAATCACATTTTGCAATTCATATTTTGTTTTCAATTCATAGTTTGTCGTATACAGGCATACAGGATGGGCTATATATGTCTATGTACTGTATTGATTGATGATTGATTGACATTGTATATTAAATACACTAAACATTACATTAATTCATATTTACCATATATACATATATATGTAATGTATCAATATATTTTTCAACATATTTAATACATATTGATGTATATTATGTCATCATTTTATATATGTTTATAATGCCTCTTTCAGTATATAATCTCATAGAATGTGGGACATATTTCAATATATAACAATATATTACCTAGTATAACTATGTATATATTCAATATATGAAAACAGCAATAACTGCAGTGTTTTCATAAACTGCAATATATATCACTTCCATATATATAATATAGTATTATATTATATGATATATTAATATGAAAATGTCACAATATATGAATGCTCACAAAATATATTGTCATATAATATAGTGAGGAATATATTTTTGTTGCGTAAGGGCATCCTGCTTTTATTCATTACATGTATTTTTAGTGTTACCTAGAAACAACATGCATTTTTATTATATATACGGTAAAACTTTATTTACAGACTCAGGGTCCAAACTGTAAAATTACATTCATACATAAACCCACCAGCACACACACACACACACACACACACACACACAGACACACACACACAGACACACACACACACACACAGACACACACACTCACTCACACACACACACACACAGACACACACACTCACTCACACACACACACACACAGACACGTACACACACACAGACACAGACACACACACACACACATGCACAGACACACACACACACACACATGCACAGACACACACACACACACACACACACATAGACACACACACACACACACACATAAAAGAAAAAACCTACAGTGATATAAGGTAGAATTAAAGTCCATATATCTGGCTCTTCCCAGAGTAATATTCAGCGTCACTTTCCTTAACGTCAGTCAAGCACATTATAACCATTATAATTCCATTTCTTGATTCAGTTAACCTACATATAAGTTTATACACGAGGTTCCTCATTAGAGCTGGAACGTGGGAATATTTACAGACACAAACAAAACACGAGCCCTTTCCCACCTCGGAGTCTTCAGCAGTTTTCTAACCCCCTTAATCTTATTCATCTTTTCTTATTTTAGTTTTATTACAGATCTGACCTGTAACTAGGCCCGATGTGCCACCTGCTTGTCTCCACTGGGGACAGGTAACATTAATGCTATACAGTGGAACATTCCGGGCAAAGCTTTAACATCTCCTATAATAAGATAAGCAGCCTTTAATTTATGTGCATCTCCTAACCTGGGTAAACAGAATGTTTCAAATCAAACAAAAATATCTCCAGCACGATATAGTTTTAAACAGGTGGAAAACAGACTTATTCTGCAAAATCACCCTTTTAAAGCTTTACAGTCGTAGTTTATTCGGTCATTTTGCAAACAAAACAAAACAAAACATAGACTCCAAGCCCCTGGGTCATGACCGAAAGGGTTTAGGCTGAAGTAAAAATCCTCAAACCTCTTAAACTATGACAGAATTCCAGGAAAGAAAAGCAGCGTATGAACAGCAAGTTTGCATTTACAATTTCACTTATGACTTACTGTATATAAGAGACAAAATATAATTAAAAGAGACAAAATTTAATACATAATTCATTTATTTCAGAGCTCTACGTCTTTCAAAACATAACGCTTTATACTCTTTTTTTTTTTTTTTTTTAAAGGCTTCTACAGTGTTAAACTTTTTAAAATCCTCATTCACGTTGTTCCATAAACTAACCCCTCAAACAGGAATACAATCGCTTTTTTCTTGGTTCTTATTTCATTATTTGCCAGTTTTTCTTTAAAAAAAAAATCATATTATAGTTGTTTCCCTTCTTATTTAGCCTTTTGAAGGTGTATTTGGAGTATTTGGAGTGATTCATGCACGTTTGAGGGTGTCGTAAATTACACAGCAAACAAAATCACAAAATTACAGTTTTTCGGTTAGTCACTTTCATCTTTTACGCTGAAAATCAAACTTCTAAACTCTCGTATTGCTCACGGGCTCCTGAAAATGTCTTCTGTAAAGCCATTTTGTATTTTTTTCTTGCGTTTTCAGACCATCTTAAGACTTTTTCGACGCCTTTTTCCCGCCTGTCGGTCCGTCCATTGTGTCTCCACGGTGGCTGCTGAACATTCCACCATAGACGTCCACGCAGAACACCCTCCTCGGCGTGTTATCAGTGCAAAGTATGATTTCGGCGCATTGCGAAATGACATCTCCGGCTCATTCTCGCTGGCGTGGACGGTCTTTGTGCGTCCGTCTCCCTCCTTCCTTCGGCGAAACTATCTCAAATGGACTCTCCCTGCCCCGTGTTATTCTCAATCGGGCCAAATTACCTCATCTATCCTGCTTTGGACAGCGGAATTAGCCAACACGGACTAATTTTCCGACTGAGTTTTCCCGCCATGTGTGTCCTAATGGAAGATAAGGCGTTTTCAGGAAGTCTGCTTGATTTAAATGTGCGCGAGGCTGCGCTCCTCTACGGGCGCCGATAATGGGCCGATTTGTCTGTTTCTGAGCGGACCGGGCCTCGATGCGGAGAGAATATTAAAAGATCAAAACGTTGGGTAAATATAATAACGGATAATTACCGATGAAAACGGGTTTATTTGTCCAAGCGAGACGGTGCGTTGTGGATGTAAGTGGGGTCAGGTCAGTTGTATGAAATTGCGTTGCGTAATTCTTTCTGGTGGAGGGTCCGTCAAACGCTTTTAAAGATGTTACTGCTTTGTCCGGAATGTTCCGCAGTATGGCATTAAACCTTTCTGTCTTCATGCAAACCAAACCAGAGCAAGTTACAGGTCAGATCTGTGGAGAGGCGACCCCGCTCACGGTCAGAATGTTTGGTTTTTCTAGGTATTTCTGAGCTGTTAAAACCACCCGGGATTGAATAAATGTGATGTAGAGTTTTGTTTAATGTCGCGCTGCGGAACATTCCAGACAGAGCAGTGATATTTCCGTAGAAACAGCCAAAAAGTTACACAGCGTATGTAAAATCCCTCAGTCGTCCAGGTAGAAATTGCGAGCTACGTGAGAGCGTTGGACGACAAAAGGCGAACGCACATTCATTTTCCCCCATTTTTATTTATTTCATTCGTTTAAAAACAACTATAACAGCCTAACATTCAAATGAAATATTATGAATGAAAAGGAGCAGAAATAAGTATAAACTTATTGTGTCTGCCCCCTGTTCACAATTTAACATTTCTAATCAAATCATAAAAGCCGTAACACAGCCATTTTTCTATTTCATTACATAACACAGGATATAACGCAACAGAAGAAACTACTCTGCTGTCTCACACATTTTCAGCCTACAATATTTGACACTTTAAAAAAAATACATTCATAGGTTCTGATTTCACTGTCAAGACTGTTCCATAAACTGACACCTTTGACCGAAACACACTTTTGCATTGTCGCTGTTCTGAATCTGGGTATTTTAAGACAAATGAGATAAGATTAGGACTTTATTGATCCCGCAGTGGAGAAATTCAACAGTCACAGTAGCTCCAGGACAGATTAATGCAAAAAAGGAAAAAAGCGTGATGCAATCAAGATAAACAATAATAATAAAAATAGAAATAATAATAAAATAATAATATAAAGTGAATAAGTATATGTACAAAATTTACAAAGAGAATTGCAATATAATTACTATATATATATAAAATTGTAAAAACCTCACTTCCTTTTAAATCATAAATACTTTGTCTTTTTATAAATCTGTCTTGAAGGTTGGTTGGTAAGGCCTTATACATCATTTTATACATCATTTTCAACATTCAATTTTCAACATTCACCAAGACAGGGAGGCAACGCCGGCCGATGGAGGCCCGAGCTAAGGTATCAGTCGCCTTATAACCCGGTGTGGAGTTTGCTTTGGGATCAGGTCCCAACGCATATCATATAGTCTGAAAAATACGGTAGGGCTTCAGTCTGTGGCAAAGTCCTGCACGGGTCCATTTTTGGAGACCCGCACAGTTCAGCACCACACCCGCCCGTAAACCCGTGATCATATCAAAGTTAAATCTACACCTGCCCAGACCTGTTAACATTCCCGTGATTACCCGCCCGCGCCCCGATAAATCACACGCAAATTCGAACTGACGCACTTTATTTTCTTCGATGCGCGTCTCAACGAACAAACAGCAACAGCAGGTCTACGCTAAGCTAAACTTTGCTCCACCTGAGCCCTAAATCGCACAGTGACAACGAAACAAACAATGAAAAAAAAAACAACCGATGTCAGTTTAACACAAAATAAAAGCCTTAATTTAACCCAGGTCACTGTGCAGGAACAGTGTATCGTCCTCAGTCACAGGTTTCGGTTGCGTTCTGCGTTTTTCACAAATCCGGCAGAGGAAAAGTCTCTCACTGGCAGCGCTGGATGTGGGATTGAGAGCAACACCACCAGACCCGCCCGTGTGTGATCACTACCCGCCTGTAAAATTACAGAACGTTAAAGCAGAACTAAGTAACATTTTTACCTAATTAAATGTCTCTAAAGCCCCTCTGATGGTCACATATGACATTTTGGGGTGTTTGAAGGGTTCACTGGTGCCTCTGCCTCTGGGTGGAAAAAACACACATGCAACTTGGCTCCTACCGACCGGCTCTCAGCTCTCAGGGTCTGTTCTGTTCTCACGGGAGCCAAACTGCTCTACGGCACTTCAGCTACACGCAGCTAACCGAGCTAGCAACACGCCCCGTACTGACGAGCTCCGGGCGTTACGGGCCGCGGTGCTCCAGGAGCTCTGGGCACTCATACGCATCTTTTTACAAGAGCTTATGTATAAGATTAAAATCAGTCACCATTAAACAGAGTAAAAAACATGACCCACCTGAGACATTGTGTTGCGGACACTGTTCACGGGCTTTATGTAAACAAACGTGAGCAGATGAGCGGGGAAGAGAGGGGGTGGGGAGAGTATTTACGACAGTTCATTCTCACAAGAGACCTGTAGGGGGAGCACTGAAGTTACTTAGTTCTGCTTTAATGCGCCTCATAGCAAAGAAACAAAGGAAGGAGACAAAGGAACTGGTGGTGGACCTGAGGAGGACCAAAGCTGCTGTGACCCCCATCTCCATCCAGGGGGTCAGTGTGGACGTGGTGGAGGAGGACAAGTGCCTGGGGGTGAACTTGGACAATAAACTGGACTGGAGCAGGAACGTGGAGGCGGTTTACAAGAAGGGCCAGAGCCGCCTCTATTTCCTGAGGAGGCTGAGGTCCTTTGACATCTGCAGGACAATGCTCAGGATGTTCTACGAGTCTATGGTGGCCAGTGCATCATGTACGCTGTAGTCTGTTGGGGCAGCAGTCTGCGCGTGAGGGACACTAATAGACTTAATAAGATCGTCAGGAAGGCTGGACATGTTGTGGGGGAGGAGCTGGACTCTCTGGCTGTGGTGTTGGACAGGAGAATACTGGACAAAATCAGGACTATTCTGGACTCTCCCTCCCACCCCCTCCACAAGGTGCTGGCCAATCAGAGGAGCTGTTTCAGCCGTAGACGCTGCTGCTGCTGCTCCACTGAGAGACACAGGAAATCTGCCTGTCACCATCAAACTGTTGAACTCTGCACTTTAAATCACTGACAAACTGTAACTGTAACATCCAATTTCCCTGCTCACACATGTGTAGATGTAAATATGTCACTGATGTAAATAATTTCTGAGAGAGAGCTATTTTATCTTTTATCTTATTGTATTTATCTTATCTTATTTTGAAAACTTGATTCTAACTACATGTTCTTGGTCGGTTGCATCTGTAACAAAGAAAATGTCCCCTCGCGGATGAATAAAAGAAATTCTAATTCGGATTCTGAACCCGGTGTAGAGGTCTTTGCTTTGGGATCGGGTCCCAACGCGAATCTTATAGTCCGAAAAATACGGTAGGCCTTCAGTCTGTGGCGGTTATACAGAAATAAAGCACGTCAGTCGTCCTTCTCACTGCCCCATGGCGTAAAAACTCTACATAAAACTTCCCGTCGTCTCATTTGTGCGTTTGTTTGCCCCGCAGGTGCCAGGAGGAGTGTCCCCTGGGCTCCTACGGGCCTCAGTGCGCTCACAAGTGCGACTGTCAGAACGGCGCTCGCTGCTACCACACCAACGGGGCCTGCCTCTGTGACGAGGGCTACAAGGGCCCCAGCTGCCAGGACCGATACTGCCCCCTGGGGTTGTACGGGCTGCTGTGCGACAAGTACTGCCCCTGCAACTCCACCAACACCATCAGGTACATGCACACGCCGCCGTTTTCACCGTCCAGGCCATTATAAAGCTGCCCCCTGAAAGAAACCATACTGTACCTTAATTGTGTTTTAGTTCAATGAGGCTTATCTGGTGTTCTGATCACTTATTTTAATAGATTCTCTTTTCAATTTGCTTTTTTCTCTTCAGACTAAAGCTTAATTTGTCTTCATACCTGACAGTTTCGACTGATCACTGGCGAAATTGAATCTGAAACTGAAAAAAATATATATAATCAGATAATTTAAAATAATAATAGTCGTGTTTTGTTTCTTTATCTGTGCGTATCTGATTCAAAATGAGTTTAACCATTTTGTGTCTGTACATTTTCTAACGAGTGGCACGACCTGAATTAAAAATATTCATCTAAATAAGCTCTTTAGAACTGGTTTATTTCACATTTTTAACGTGCACACATTACAGGTCAGGTCTGTGGAGAGGCGAGTCCAATCACAGCAGGAAAGTGTGTTTCTGAAGCTGTTTTTGAGCAATTAAAGCAGCTAAAATGAAATAAATACAGTGAACTTACAAGGCAGAAAAAACATAAAAAATAAAAATAATTATTGTTATTTGTCATAATTTACAATATATTAATTGTATTTTCCTTGTATCAAAGTAAGGGGCTACTTGGAGTGTGAAAAGATCTTAAGTGGTGCTCAAATTAAAAATGATTGAGAAACACAAAGAAGTACTGATTGTGTCCATGGAGATAAGCTATGGAGATTGTTTTTCTCAGGAATGCACCACAGTAGGGCTTGCTTATTAATTATATACTGTATTTTTTTCTCTTTAAAACAAAACTATACCTTGAAAAGTTTGCATTGTACCGTAAGTGGACTCACGTCTCCACAAATCTGACCTGTAAATTGGCTTGGTGCTTGTTTCCATGGAAATAGGTAAGTTTAATATAATGTGGCAAATTCTTGGTAAAGCAACAATAGATCTTTGGCCGATCGGCCGGAAATGTCCCGCTGCAGGCTTGAGGAACTTCTGACTCATCTATTTAATGGTTTTCTATGGCAAAATACCTGTGGAAATGTTTAGCGTATTTTCCCCCAGCTTCATAAACCTGCCCCATCTCCAAATCTTCAACCAACAAGGTCGACAAAGAACAGATTCTGTCCGTGAAGAATTTATCCACAACGATCAAGGGAAGAAAAACGAAAGCTTAAAGGTGAACAACAAGCATCAGGGAACTACTGAGCAAAACTAATGTTATGGTCATGAATAAAATATAAATAACTTATTCACTTAGACTGATTTTAGAGAGATTTGTGCAGTTTAAATGGTCGACATTTAATCTGTAAACATCTGTAGCATTTAAACTGCACAAATCTCTCAGCCTGTGCTAATATCGACATCACAAAACTGATTTTTAGTTTTAATTCTAGGATCAGTCTGAGTGAACAAGTTATTTCTGTTTTCTTCAGGACCATAACGTTAGTTTTGCTCAGTAGTTTCACTGATGCTCGTCGTTGTTTCCTTTAAGTTTTCGTCTTTCTTCTTCCCTTGACAGTTGTGGATAAATTCTTCATGGACAGAATCTGTTCTTTGTCGACCTTGTTGGTTGAAGATTTGGAGATGGGGCAGATTTATGAAGCTGGCGGAGAATACGGCAGGTATTTCCACAGAGATTTTGCATAAAAAAACATTCACCGGAAGTTCCACAAACCTACAGCGGACCCTCCACTCTGGAAATTACACAGTGCACCTTAAATTGTGCTTTGTGTCCGGTGGAGGGTCCGTCAGATGCTTTTCTCCATGGAGATGTTGTTGCTTTGTCTGAAATGCTTCACAGTGTAAGGTAAGGTAAGGTTTATTTATATAGCGCTTTACACAGACACATGTCCCCAAAGCGCTTTACACAGCAATTTACAGATCATTCTTCATTCACTCCATACCTGGTGGTGATAAACTACTGTTGTAGCCACAGTTGCCCTGGGGCAGACTGACGGAGGCGTGTGACATTAAACCTTTCTATCTTCACAGACACCAAAACAAACCAGGTTACAGGTCAGATATGTGGAGTGGCGACCCCGTTCACAGCCAGAATGTCTGTTTTTCGATGCAGTTTTGAGCTGCAAAACCACCTATAATTTAATAAACGTAAGGCAGAGCTGTTTAACGTCACACTGTGGAGCTTTAACGTTAAATCTGACAAGTAAAATAAGGATTGAGTATAAGAAAAAGACTCTTATTTGAAGCCCTGTTACCTCACGTACATTCTTATGCACTAACGTTTTACCTGTGGCTGCAGCTGCCACCCTCTGTCCGGGGAGTGCCTGTGCGCCGCCGGCTGGACGGGGCTCTTCTGTAATGAGACGTGTCCCTCCGGGTTTTACGGGGAGAGCTGCAGACGTCTGTGCGACTGTGAGAACGGAGCCGACTGCGACGGAGAGACGGGGGCCTGCGTCTGCGCTCCGGGGTTCATCGTAAGTCCTCATAAATACAGGAAATACGAGCATCACTTCACCGTTTATTTATCGGGACACATACAGTAAACTTAATGAACATGTTGTAATCTAATAATTATCATTTTCTGTCTTTTTGTATCTGTATTTTCTATATATTTTTAAAAATTCTATCCAACTGTCTATCTTTTGAGCATTATTTAAAGAGCGGGTATTACACTTCTATGGGGTATTAACTGCTAACACGTGACTATTTATTTAGATCACCACGTTTCCTTTTACTGTTTTGCTCTCCACGCTAAGTCTCTCCCCCTTCAGAGCGCTATCACAGCTCAGTCAGCTGCGTTGTTGTTGTTGCGTACAGTTTTGTGCCCTGTTTTTGTATATTTATGGAGAATTGTCGTGCGGGAGCGTGGGCGACGTTGGTTGGTGGGCGGAGCCTCGTACAGAATCTTAAGGAGGGTTTGAATAGGGCCCCAGGGGAGATCACTAAATTGTTTTTGATGACGAAACAACTTTAAAACATGGTAGAAAGCTCAAGAAAATAATAATCATTTGCATAGCTCCCAAGGGTGACAGGTCGTAAAGGAACAGTGAACCCAAACCAACTTAATACAAATTACAAAGGCAATCAACTCATAAACAGGAATATAAATCATGAAAAAAAATACTATTACTACTACTATTAATAATAATAATAGTAGAAAAATAATTCAGTAGAAAAATAAAGCAGAAGAGCATCTGAATACATATAGACATTGTATATTTTCACCCACTATGGATTAGGGCTGGTGTGCTGTATACATATATATACATACAGCTCTGGAAACAAATAAGAGATCAATGCATTTTTTGTTTCTTAAATCAGCGTCTCTACATGTGTTTGGGCCGTTTCATTCCAGCATCTGTTGAATCCAACACAAACACACCTCATTCTGCTTCATGAGGCACTGATGAGGAGATCACCTGAACCAAACCTGATTTAAGGAGGAAAAGGAGAAAATCATTATTATTATTCCACCAAATACTGATTTCTGAACTCCTCCTAAGTGAAAACATTAGTATTGTGTTGTTTTAAAGTGAATATGATCTTGTTTTCTTCGCATTATTTGAGGTCTGAAAACATTTAATCTTTTTTGTTATTTTGACCATTTTTCATTTTCTGCAAATAAACGCTCTAAATTACTATATTTTTATTTGGAATCTGGGAGAAATGTTGTCAGTAGTTTATAGAATGAAACAAAAATGTTCCTTTTACTCAAACACAAACCTATAAGTATTAAAATCAGAGAAACTGATCATTTTGCAGTGGCCTCTTATTTTTTTCCAGAGCTGTACACAAGGAAACTTAAAATCCAGAGACGAGTAACATAAGGTAAAACATTAGGTAAAATACGGAAAAGCTGCTTAAAAATCACCAAAACACAAAGAAAATGTGGCTAAATTCACTCACATGTTCGTCATGTGCCGGAGTTCCCCTTTAAGTGTCGTTATTATAAAGTGGTGCCAGATTCAGACTCTGCCGACCGTGTCCTTTACGTGTCCATTCATAGTTTTGATGCCTTCAGTGACGCTTTATGATGTAACGAATCACAGAACTAAAGAAGAAAAGTCAATGAAAAAGTGCCTCCAAACTTTTGACTGGCCGTGTGTTAGGTCACCTGTTAGATTAGAATAAAGTGTCGAATTGAATAGTCTGACTTCTCTAGTTATGTGACGTGTGGAATTTCAAGCCAAAATGAGAAACTGCGAAATTTCCTCAAAACAGGCAGAAAATTAGAGAAAACTTTGTATTTAGTTTGTGCTGTTTTGTGCTGTCCAAACCCAAAGACAAACCAAAGCCCAAAAGACTTGATCGCCGATGTCGTTTCTAATCCCATTTATTTACGAGTGAATTATATTTTTTGAAAAACGCTAAAAAAAACCAAAACATTCCCAAACCATTTTCTTTCCATAACTTTCAGTTTCTCCTCTTCTTCACCGTCAATAGTCGATCTTCACTTGTTGCTTCTGGCGGCTCGAGCCTCTCGCCGCCGCTGGAGCCGACAATCGAGGCTTTTGGGCTTTGGTGCAGTGGGAAATCAACAGAGGGAAGTGTAAGGCTGCTTATAAAGTTGTTTTCTAACATTTCCAGACACTAATGAGTGGCTCGTGGCTGTTGTAAGATGGGTTAAAGTGGTATTAACCTTCTTTTGTGCAAATTAGCATTTTACGTGGAAGCTAAGAACTTGCCCCCAACAATTTTCCTTAATTACGCACTCATTTCACAATTTTATTATTACCAATCACCACAAATCGGGGGTGTCCCAGTTTTTTATTTTGAAAATCTGTCATGGTTTGAGTGTGGTTGAGGACCCCAAAGCAGAGACATAGGCGCAGGTAGATGTTAAACAGGTTTATTGCTGGGATAGAAGGATGTGGTGATGGAAACTGGCTGGAGACATAGACGGAGGGAAGACACTGGGGTAGACTCACAGGTAGACAGACTGGACGACAAGGGCAGGCAGGACGACGTGGACAAGCAGGATGAGGACGAGGACGTAGACAAGGGATAGAGGAGGAATGAACTGACACAGAACAAAGGACAAGGACAGAACTAAGTAGTCGGGCTGATTAGACAATGAGCTGCAGGTGAACCACCGAGCAGGTGATCCACACTGCAGCATTAGCCCAGCCACGCCCCCGAGAGGAGTAGACAGACGCAGAAGAGAGGGGGAACACATAACAAACACCAAACCCTGACAAAATCTGGTCTTTTGGAGTTTTTTTCCCGAGGATTCAGACAAATAGCTCGCAGTTTCTCAATTGTTTCAGCGTTCGCCCACAAACGCAAATGTTGTCAGCTCAGTTCGCAGCCCAAACAAGCAGGTATTTTTAATTGGTTAGTTCGTGTGCGCGTTTGACAGCTGAAATAACGCGGCGAGATCTTCTTCGAGTGGGATTTGTCATGTCTCTGATGCTCCCCGGGACGTCACAGTAATCTGCCCCATGGAGACCTCTCTGCGCGGGGCCGGTCCTTATATAAAACCCCGTCGCTCTCGCCCCATGACACTTCACACGTTAACATCTCATTTCATTTGGTTTCTATTTAAAGAGTGGCCAGTGTGTAGTGAAGGGCTGAGACATGAAGAAAGATGAAGCGGCGAAATCTAAAGCTCAGTTTGAGTCAGAGGCGGAGAGAGGAGATTGTACTCAAATAAAAGTACTGTTACTTCAAAATAATATTGCTCAAGTAGAAGTACAAAGACTCAAGTAAGAGAAACACTATTTGGGAAAAGTAAGAGTAACATCTGTTTTTTTTTTTTTATTAAGCTTTGTCACTTTTTGGTGAAGGGTCCACAGTATGGGCAAGTTACAGGTCAGATCTGTGGAGAGGCGAGTCCCCTCACAAAAAGGATGTACTTTTTTGAAGTGTGCGATTGTGTTTTGATATAATGAACTAAATGTTGTTCAATGTTCAGTGCCACTGTGGAACTTACAAGGCAGAAAAGACATTTCCACAAACAAAAGATGGACCCCACCATAAAAATATCACATAGACCCTTTAAAATTTCACCTAAAAATAATAATTCTTACTAGTATTAGTTTACAATATATTACATTTATTTTCCTAGATCAGGAGTCGGCTCTTTCCTCCTTCTGTGGCTCCTGTGACTTTGGAAAATAAATAGTGATTAATTACACTGTAATAATTAATTACATTGTATTTTTATTTTAGTTAGTTTGTTTTTAAATGTAATTCTAAATTTATAGACAATGGTAATCTTGTAACATTCACATAAAACCTCTTTAATAGTTTTGTTGCTCAAAATATGCGTCAAAGCCGCAAGGTGCGACACCCGACACATATCCTGCCCGGACTCACCGCACCTGCACCAGCAGCAGGATTTATTGAGATTTTTGACCCCTGGTGGGTAAATGATGGACAAATCCAAGAAAAAAAAGTTTCTGAAGAAAACAGAACGTTTAATGCTCCGTGGGCAGATTCATTCACGCTCCAGTACACACAATAAAATGACGACGGAACAGAAGCAGACGCATTTTTGGTTCGCTGCAGGTGGATAATTTAATCTCGGATTTTATTTCCTACGAGCAGGACTCAAATAGACATTTAGTAATAATGTGTTTAAAGCAGCTTTGTGCACATTTGTTTCCGTTTTAGAGAAACATAACTTAAAACCGCATGGCTCATTTGCATAAACAGCTCAGTGCTGATGCTTCAGCTTCTGTCGGACTAAAGGACACGACTCAGTGGATTATTTGTGTTGTATTTTCACTGATTTCATAAATACAACACACTATAGTCTTTTATACAGAACAGACAGGTAAAAAAATCATCTGCAGTGTTATCCTCATTTTAGTTTTGTGGCTCTGCGAGTGTTTTCTTTTCTGTGGGAGACGCTCCAAACGGCTCTTTGAGTATTTAAGGTTGCCTAGTTGGAGTGTGAAAAAATCTTAATTGGTGCCCAAATTGCGATTAGAGTTTGCCAGCCTTTTGTCCCTTCTAAAAATGCAATTTTTTATTTTTTTTTACTCACGGTTAGAGTTCACCGACTTTTCGTCCCTTCTACACATCCTTAGGCAGCTCCTCTGGCTGTTTCGCTTCCAAACTTCAGTGCTCCATGCTTCAGTAAACTTACCGCCGCGATGGAGAAACAGACGCTTCTGGACTTATGAACGGTTTATTTGACTTTTAAAAACTTCCAGACACTACAATTTACAAGTCAAGGGTTAAATGTCGCCTGTGTCAAGCAGAGTTTCAGTACCAGCGAAGTACGTCTAGTCTAAGTTAGCACATCCGAGCTAAACACCTGAGTGCAGCAACCGGAGCATCACAGCCAAGAGCCTCAGATCTGACAAACGAGTATTTGGCAGAGTCGCCACAGACCTGTGGATAATCACACAAAAATAACTACAGCGATTGCTAAATGAGTGAGACTTGCTTTAAATTATGGCTTTAAAACTGTCTTGAAATGCAAAATAACACAATTTTAAACATGCAATTCAATATGCGATTAATCACGATTAAAAATGAATCGTTTGACAGCCCTAATAAATACTAAATAGTGTTATGAAAATCTTTACATAATCATCTTTAATCTTTATGTAGACACTTCTATAAGTAGTGTAATTCCCAGGGGTGCACATAACTTTTTCAGTGAGTTACTCAGGTGAGTACCAGGAGATGGAGTTTGGTACTCACTCATTATGTAGCGAGGTCTTAAAAAGTGCCATCTTCCTCACTGTCCTCCATGTCGCCCCCACTGTCCTCCTCTGTTTCGCCCCCACTCTCCACTGCTTCCGCTCCCTGCATGGTAGATGATGAAGATGCTGCAGATGCACCTCTTTGTCTTTGGTTGAGCCTGCGATTAGCTGTCTCCATCCACAGCTCAACAGCTTGCTTTGGGTCATATGTCTCTGTGGTCTGCTTTGACAGGTGAATGTGCATCAAGGCTGAGAGACGAGCATGTGACAGACGAGATCTGTACTTGTTTTTTATTATGTTGAGATGTGAGAATCCCCTCTCACAAGCTGCACTGCTTAAAGGCAGTGTAAGAGACAGCCTAACCACCTTGTTGATGTTGGAGTAAGCATCTGGGTTACTTGTATTTACTATTTGGACCAAGTCATACACAGAGGAGGCTCCCAGGCGTTTTCCTGCCTGCTTTAAGCGCATCCATTCTGTCACAGTGGTGTCTTTGTCAAGTTGCAAGATGGCCTCATATTTCTTCAGAATGCTGCAAACTGTTGTGTTTCCAAAACTGTGGAGATCTTGCATACCATGAGGCCATGTTGAAGGATCAAATACTAAGAAATTATCACATGACTTGAGGGAGTCATATCTGGAACCTTCTGGAACCTAATGGATGTGTTGTTCAAAATGTTGCCTATCTCAAGCATGTGTGACAAAAAGCACTGGAAACGCTCTGTGAAGATATGCTGTAAGTCACTGTTATCACTTGTAGCTAGTTGCATTTTAATGGCTGGCAGCAATCTTGATATCTTTAACAGTGTTTCATGCCTCCATGCAGACCATCTGATATTATGAAACTTACCCAGTTTCACAAAGGCGATTCCATTTTCTTTACACAGCTTCTTCAATGCAGTAGTTTCTTTTGCTCCACCTTTTTGCAAGTAAAATTTCAGCAGCTTGACCACTCATTGATTAAATGTCTCACAGTAGGGAACGTTGCGATCAGCTGATTTCGCGCAGTTCTCCAGTGTATGTGCTGTGCACAGAACGTGCACAAGGGAATCTCCAATAGCAGCGAGCCGTCGTAGTTTTGGTACAACACCGTTGTAGATACCAACGTTGACAGCAGCCCCGTCTGTGCATACAGCGACCAACTTTGTTGCCCAGTCATCCAAGCCGGTGTCCTGGAAAAGTCTCACAAGCCCGTCTGTTATGGCCTGCGCGGTTCGGTCTGCACCCAGTTCTATCAGTCCAAGAAAATCTGAGGTAAACTCTCCGTTGTTCGACACAGACACGATGTAAACGATTTCCTGCTCAGTTTTTGTGATGTCCTCAGATCCATCAAAAAGCAGCCCCCAAAATTCAGCAGACTGTAATTTGTCATGTAACTCTCTACTGATGCTGCAAGCAATGCTTTGCATAATTCGTGAGCCCCCTTCACGTGAATGATATGCACCTCCAACATTTACTCCTAGCCGCTTTAATAAAGGGATATCCTCGGAATAGGAAGACATAGGACGTGCGCGTTTAGCTTTATGGAAGGCGAGGAGAAAAATATTGCACAGAGCTTGTCGCTGTTCCTCATTCAGTTTATCTCGCCATCTGCTAAGTGGGCGACTGGACAGTTCTTCTCGGCTAGCTTGTTTATTAGCAATGGCTTGCACCACATTCGTATGCTCTTTGCTCTTTTCGTGCTTGTCAAATAAAGGATGGTTGAAATTCTTTGAACCTTTATAAAACGCACCTGTTTTATCTGCTAGGTGTGGATGTGAGCGGCAAAGCTTACACCACATTTCAGTGCGTTCATCGTTAGCTTCAAGGAAAAGGAGGACAAGGAGGAGGAGGAAGAGGGGGAGGAAGAGGAGGAGGAAGAGGGGGAGGAAGAGGAGGAGGAAGAGGGGGAGGAAGAGGAGGAGGAACAGGGGGAGGAAGAGGAGGAGAAGGAGGGGGAGCAGGAGGAGGAGGAAGAGGAGGAGGAAGAGGGGGAGGAAGAGGAGGAGGAAGAGGGGGAGGAAGAGGAGGAGGAGGAAGAGGAGGAGGAAGAGGGGGAGGAAGAGGGGGAGGAAGAGGAGGAGAAGGAGGAGGAGCAGGAGGAGGAGGAAGAGGCGGAGGAAGAGGAGGAGGAGAAGGAGGAGGAGGGGGAGCAGGAGGAGGAGGAAGAGAAGGAGGAAGAGGGGGAGGAAGAGGAGGAAGAAGAGGAGGAGGAAGAGGGGGAGGAAGAGGAGGAGGAAGAGGAGGAGGAAGAGGGGGAGGAAGAGGAGGAGAAGGAGGGGGAGGAAGAGGAGGAGAAGGAGGAGGAGCAGGAGGAGGAGGAAGAGGAGGAGGAAGAGGGGGAGGAAGAGGAGGAGGAACAGGGGGAGGAAGAGGAGGAGAAGGAGGGGGAGCAGGAGGAGGAGGAAGAGGGGGAGGAAGAGGAGGAGGAAGAGGGGGAGGAAGAGGAGGAGGAAGAGGGGAAGGAAGAGGAGGAGGAAGAGGGGGAGGAAGAGGGGGAGGAAGAGGAGGAGGAGGAGGAAAAGGAGGACAAGGAGGAGGAGGGGGAGCAGGAGGAAGAGGGGGAGGAAGAGGAGGAGGAAGAGGGGGAGGAAGAGGAGGAGAAGGAGGAGGAGGAAGAGGAGGAGGAAGAGGGGGAGGAAGAGGAGGAGAAGGAGGAGGAGGAAGAGGAGGAGGAAGAGGGGGAGGAAGAGGAGGAGGAAGAGGGGGAGGAAGAGGAGGAGAAGGAGGAGGAGCAGGAGGAGGAGGAAGAGGGGGAGGAAGAGGAGGAGGAAGAGGAAGAGGAGGAGGAGGACAAGGAGGAGGAAGAGGGGGAGGAAGAGGGGGAGGAAGAGGAGGAGGAGAAGGAGGAGGAGGAGGAAGAGGGGGAGGAAGAGGAGGAGGAACAGGGGGAGGAAGAGGAGGAGAAGGAGGGGGAGCAGGAGGAGGAGGAAGAGGAGGAGGAAGAGGGGGAGGAAGAGGAGGAGGAAGAGGGGGAGGAAGAGGAGGAGGAAGAGGAGGAGGGGGAGGAAGAGGAGGAGGAAAAGGAGGAGAAGGAGGAGGAGGGGAAGGAGGAGAAGGAGGAGGAAGAGGGGGAGGAACAGGGGGAGGAAGAGGAGGAGGGGGAGGAAGAGGAGGAGGAAGAGGAGGAGGAAGAGGGGGAGGAAGAGGAGGAGGAAGAGGAGGAGGAAGAGGGGGAGGAAGAGGAGGAGGAATAGGGGGAGGAATAGGGGGAGGAAGAGGAGGAGGAACAGGGGGAGGAAGAGGAGGAGGAAGAGGAGGAGGAAGAGGGGGAGGAATAAGGGGAGGAATAGGGGGAGGAAGAGGAGGAGGAACAGGGGGAGGAAGAGGAGGAGGAGGAGGAAGAGGAGGAGGAAGAGGGGGAGGAAGAGGAGGAGGAAGAGGGGGAGGAAGAGGAGGAGGAATAGGGGGAGGAAGAGGGGGAGGAAGAGGAGGAGGAAGAGGGGGAGGAAGAGGAGGAGGAAGAGGAAGAGGAAGAGGGAGAGGAAGAGGAGGAGGGGGGAGCAGAAGGACCCGTTTTCTCTCATCATTGGAGAGGTCCCCCAGACCCGTGGACCAGTGTTCTCCACCCTCCGATATGAGGATAATTGTGTCGCTGTTTTCCATTTCTTACTTTCTGTGATGAAAGGTTTTGAAACCTGACCAATTTCTGATATCAAGTCTCGAAACATTCACCCCCCACAGCTCCAGAATAACGTTCACTTTGTCTTTTGAAGTCAAAGCTCAAAGTCAAAGTCGTCATGGAGACAGAATCAACCTGTATGACGTCACTCAGCTCAGTGTCGTCATGACGATAGAGGAATTATTTTGGTATGGCGCTGTCCGTCCGTCTGTCTGTCCGTCTGTCTGTGGACAATTTCTTGTTCGCGCTCTAACTCGACAACCGTCTCACCTAGGAATGTCAAACTTCATGGCTGGACACCCCATGGGTCAAGGATGTTAAACAACACGTTTTCAAGATGTTGATCCACTAACCTAATATTGCATTTCAGCAGGTCTAACATTGTTTGACCTCTAAGACAATAGGAACACTCCCAGGCCAATGTGGTGTTTACCTAGTACGCAGTTTGACCTTCCTACTTTATACAGGTTGTCAAGGTAGAGTGCACATTGTTTTCACAAAATCATCGTCGGGTGACCTTACCCTTCACATCTGCTTGGATAATATATTGGTAGGCTATGTATCTCTATGTGGCTATGTACAAAACAAAGATGATTTATGATGTGTTCAGTGGACGTGTCCATAGGAATTTCAACAAAAAAATAAAATTTAAATTTAAATTTAAATTATTATTATTATTATTATTATTATTATTATATTGGTAGTGAACTGCCTTATTGTGCTTACCGGTATGTGCCATAGAACGCCAGTATTGGAATCTTCCAAACTGCACCAACAATTCATCTTTAACTAGGTTTGACAAATTCTAACTCAATTCTATATACAATAATTCAAAGTACGGGCGTATTTTGCCCCGCTGGTGAACTTAACTTATGCACTAACTATGGGAATTGCTAATTCCCATAGTTAGTGCATAAGTTAACCTCATGATTTATAATCATAACTGAGGGTTCGCCGGAGGACTCTCAAACTACAACAGAACAACAGACCACTTAGTCATAATACATCTCCTTTAATTATGTCTCTCCATCTTTGTTGAATTCCACTTGCTTCCATATGTTATTTGGACTTCTAATGACCCAGCGTTGTGTCTGACTTGTTTGAGAACAAAGCTCCTGTCTGTGTCTGTGTGTATCTCAGGTGGTGTATACACTCCTCATGATTATTGTAAACACAAGAGACAGAGAGACTGAACTGTTAGGGACAGTCAGGGTGTGATTGTGCACAATAGACGATTATTAGAACGGCAGAAAGTGCTGCAATGTTGAGTCACGCAACTTCCCGTCGATGCTTTTCGAAGGCAAAATACCTGTGGAAAAGTGTTGCGTATTTTCCATCAGCTTCATAAATCGACTCGACTATTATCACTTCCCGCCGTTGTGATAATCGTCTATTGGATAATTTCAGCCTTGGAACTGGCAATTTCTACAGACCAAAAGGTAAAAGGTAGCTGTTAGCTTGAAAAATACCACTGAATGACATCACAAGGTGAAACAGAGTAATAACAAAGGATTACTCAAACGTGTGAATGAAACAAACCATACGCCTTTGAGGAGGTAACAATATTATAACATGATTTAAAGCTCACAAGAGTAAATTTTGCGCACTGTTACTTCAATAAAAATATTACTCAAGTAGGAATAAAAATACGCTGCTAGAAAAGCACTCTGAAAACTAAAATTTCTTTAAACTGCCTCTGCTTTCATAGTAACATTATTTCTTCTGCTAACATCAAAATATCTTGCGCCATTATTAAGAAAAACCTTTTAGATCTCCACAAACACATTCTGAAATTAACATTTCTGTTATCAATTCTGTTAAATTAACAGTTCATATTTCGGTCTGAAACGTGAACTCTGAACAGAATCTTATTAGCGAAGCACAAAAATGAAAATGGAATAGTCTTGGTATATTTTTGCTTTGGAAGACGGCGTTGAAATGTAAAGTGCCTAAGTGGTAATGTTTCCACTAACTCAAAGACGGGTTGTGTTGTTGCCGTTGTCGTGTCCTTGAGCTTCGCTTTTGTGTGAATCTGGTACGAGCGACTGGTGGTGGGAGAAAAGGGGCAGATGGGGCAGATTGGCAGCCTTTTTTCTATCCCAGGGCAGTTGTGGCTACATACATATATAACACCACCATGTACGGGCATCGGATAAGTACTTTACAAAACTGTAAAGCAAAATTATTGTCATTTTTTAATCTGAGATCCAGATTTAATTTACAAAAGTGACCTGGTCAGGTGGTCGGCGGCTCACGTCAAGAGCAGAAAACAACAATCGATTAAGATAAACAACAATTATGAAGGTAAAATGTAGAAAATATTTCCAAAGTGTGGCAGCTGTAACAGTCTAAGAAGATAAAGTGCAGTTGTAAACAGTAGATGATAAAATGCATTAAAATCTGTTAGAAAGAGCAGTTTTTGCAGTGACATCTTAAAAACACAGGCGCTGATGAATGGACGCTTCTGCCTCTTACATAACAAAGGACGAAAAGCTTTAAATGAGACCAGTTCAGATATTTTCAGTTCAGTTTGGAGGGTTTTCCACGCTGAAGGAGCAGAGAAGCTAAAGGCTAAAGGTTTTCCGAGCTCAGTCCGAACACGAGGAACCTGCAGGTGGTAAATGTCACTCGATCACAAGGCGCAGAGGCTGATGGTTCTCTGAAGAAGACATAGATCAGGTGGAGCCAAACCAAGGAGTGTCTTATAGACCAACGTCATCCAATGAGTGAACCTTCTTATACTCAGGGGAGGCCATTCAGCTTTGGTGTACAGTTCACAATGATTCAGAATGATGGTGAGGCGACTACAACCAGTCACAAACCTCAAGGCACAATGGTACACAGTGTTCTGAAGGCATTTGGGCGACGCAGTCATGTATTCAGGGTTCTTACAGGTCTCTTCAAGTAAATTTAAAAAGCGAGTGCTGTCAAACGATTCATTTTTTAAAATCAGATTAATCACACTTTAGAATTTTGATTAATCACAATTAATCACAGTTAATTATTCTTCAAAAAAGACCAAAATATTTTGACAAAAATGCAGTTTATTGCTGCTCGGCTTGTTGTTGGTACAAGTAGTGTCATTGCTGCTGCTGAATCAAACCCGTGTTTTGCTTTAAGATGGTGTTTTAAACTCGTTGTGCTTCTGTGGAAAGAGAGTCCATCGCTGTGATATCTGCAAACTACCTCAGTTTTATCTAAAGTCCCGTCGGGCAGTTTTTTACAGAGAAATTTGCGGCTGAGCACCAGTCACAGTCTCATCTGTCGTCTTCACATCCGCATATGGACCTGATCACTGACCTAATAACCTGCGCCGCCTGTCAGGTCCATCCGCACTTTCCATAGAGGAGCGTTCAAAATAAACTGTGTGATTAATCTGCGTTAAAAAAAAACATTAGTGCAGTTTTTTTTGTGATTAATCGCATGTGTTAATGCAACAGCCCTAAAAAAAACTTTATACCTATTTCACGGCCTATTTCATAGACTTACCGGCAAAGAAAAACAAAATTCTTGAATGTGCGTTCATTTATTTCTTAAACAAACGAATATGGGTGGGGGAGGTAGAGAGACTCTTCCCTATAACTCCAGTATGAAATGTGTCGCAAGGTAACATAAAACCAACATTAAAAAACAACATTATTATGGGTTTTATCAAACTTTGTGTTCTGCTGAGATCGTCTTTGATTTTACTCTTCTGCTGAGTTTGTTTCTTGTGGTTCAGTAGCGCGTGATCTTCAGTGACGTGTTCGGAGGATTTTTACCCGGGCTGCGTTACGTTCTCTATTATTATTTCTGCCGTTCTTTATTTAGGCGATGTTAATTAACCAAATAATGGTGGGTGACAAATTAAACTTTTGAGGAGAAATGCGATACAGAGAAGTTATGTACTGCACAAATTTTAAGACCCAGAGATAAAAATTCAAGACTTTTTCCAAGACGTTTTAAGGTATTATTTCCAAATTCATAAATTCAATGCTTTTAAGACTTTTTAAGACACTGTTGGAGTCCACTGTGATATTTGCTTTGATCCGGTCGGACCTCGTTTCTCCCTGATCGGCTAATCCGCTTTTCAGTCACGCCCATCTGAACTCGGAGACATTCACATTGACCAGACTCACATCTTTGTAAAGTACTGAAAAGTATTGTACTCTCGAATCCCAGGCAACCACTTCTCTTACAAATCTCCAAAGAATTAGCGCACGGAGATAGTTTCTGCCTCCCGAACACATCCGATTGGTTTCTGTTAGCCAGCCCATTGTTTATTTCTTTGTTTAGTCCATTGTGAGCGTGAGCAGCAGGTGCAGTGTCATCCGAGGTCGTACATCAGCTTAACTCCACTCAGCACTTTTCACACATGCAGGAGGCTGAGGGGGGCCAGGTGTACGCAGTCATGTGGGTCAGGCTAATACGAAGGACTGCAGTGTCTGTGTAAGCACCGTACGCGCCGCATGTTAACATATGGGAGCTCTGGGCCTCCGGAAACCAGGGTCCTTAGCATGTTCTCCCTTCCACTCAAAAACGCAGCTGCGGAAAGCGAAAATAATGTGCAAAAGTCAGATTTAGCTGCATTCGGGTTTCGTCGTGCTGTAGTTGGTGCTCATGTGGTAGATGCATTGGACTGGACTGACTCAGCTAAAGTGTTAGAAATACACTGCAGCGATCTGGAGGCTTATTTATTATGTGTGCCTAGTCTTAAAGGTCCTAGATTATGCAAAAGTGGCTCTTGTGAGCTTTAAGTCTTGTTAAAATGGGGTTAACTCCTCAAAAACATGCCCGGAGTTGTGTTTTATTTCATTTGCATGTTTGAGAGATCCTTTTTTATTGGTCTGTCTACACCTCCAAAGCTCAAAATGCTCCAGTTAACAGCTCCTTTTACATTTGGTTCAGTAGAAATCGGCAATTCCGGTGCTAAAATCATCCAAATGAGTCTAGTGGAGGTGTGTGGAGTTTAAAAACACAGTGGAGCACATGACCTTACAGGCTGTTTTCTGTTTGAGGGAAGAATTCAGCCTAATGCTGCGTTTGCGTTCGTTTTTCCATCCGTCTCTCACTCGGATCTCTGATATGACGTCACATCTGAGCTTTAACCGTTTTATTTAGTTTCGTGTGTCCGACTCGAAGAAAAACATCAACTCTAACCCGAAAGCTCTTGTTGCTTTAGCTTTGGCCGAGGACCCGGCGCTCCAAAATAAGTCCGTGCTTCAACTACACAACCTCGAGGAAGAATTCAGTATAAATAATGTAATTCAGTTGTTGGAGTGCGTGTTCTTACCGAAAGACGACCAAGACTCAAAAAGATACCGATTTAATAAAAAGTTTATTCCCCTAAATCTAAAACAGTGCGCCCTGGGGTCCACCTATCCCTGATGTAAACCCATAAACCGACCACTGTCTCTCCCTTTGACCCGTTTACATTACAAGATTATGAACATGCAGTATTATGTAGATGAAGTTCCACCCAGCGTCTTCTGTCTCATCCCGTCTCCTCGTACCTCTCTCCTCCTCGATGCATGGGGCCCAAACAAAGACACCTGTACGTTTTCTAGCTCTACAAATGTAACTTAAACTTTTAGCGAACACATTATCACGCATGTTTACATTTGCTGTGTTTCATCATAATATAAGCACGTGCACATAACTTCAAACTTTATTCGTTTTAACTTTTTTCTTCACAGTTTACTAGTGAAGTGAAAGCGTTGGTGTCGCGTGACAGCAGATCATTTTGGCACGTTAGCAGGAAATGGGCTAAAAACACGGGCGACTCCGACTTCCGAACCCACAGGCAGGGATATGGACGCAGTAAAGTATTGCAGTAATACTACTATACCCATAAGCAGTGACACAGTTAAGGTACTGCAGTGATACGAGTGTCTGAAATTGTTATTTAAGCCACTAAATCGTCCAAACACAATGAAAACGGTTCGTACGAGCGACACTGGACGCAGCCACTTCGGATTCTGTCTCGAGTTGGATGGATAAACGAACGCGCCGTAAATTTGCGGACTTTGTGTGTTAAACATGTGTGAATGAAACAAAACAAAACCCAACTCCAGGTCTGTTTGTGACGAGGAAACTACATTAAAACATAGATCAGAAAATAGTCTAATATGGGACCTTTAAAACAAAACTGAAAGTAGAATATGTCCGGCAGCAACAGGGTCTTTTCAGAGATGTTTTTATTATTTTGAGCGGTTATGGGTCAACGTCATGGGTTCGACTCCCGGGCAGTGTATGTGGGGTCTTTCTGTGTGGAGTTTGCATGTTCTTTATGTTAATTCTGCTTTAAAAAGACCATGTAAACACTTAATTCCTTATGAAAACGATTATTTCCGAAGTAAGTGGGTGGTTTATTCTGAATTTTAAAGCCGATACAATACGTCTTTAAACACACCACTAAAAACACAAATTATAATTAAAACAAAAGTGAGAAAATGTGACAAAATGTGCCTTTAAACACCAATAAAACCATTCCAAAACTGAAATTATGGATTCTCAAAACTATAATTAAAACAACAAGCAGAAAAAGTTGCATAATACGCCTTTAACTACCACTAAAAATATACAAAAACTGAAATAATGGATTCTTAAAGCCGTACAACCTAAACAGAAGCAGAAAAAAATTACACAATACGCCTTTAAACACCACAAAAAATATACAAAAACTGAAATAATAGATTCTTAAAGCTATAATTAAAACAACAAGCAGAAAAAGTTACATAATGTGCTTTTAAACACCACTAAAAATCTTCCAAAACTGAAATTATGGGTCCTTAAAACTATGTAATTAAAACAACAAGCAGAAAAGTGACAAAATGTGCCTTTAAACACCACTAAAAAATGGGTTCTTAAAGCTATATAATTAAAACAGAAGCAGAAAAAGTGACAAAAAGCACCTTTAAACACCACTAAAAACATTCCAAAACTGAAATGATGCATTATTAAAACTATATCACTAAAACAGAAGCGGAAAAAGTTACACAATACACCTTTAAACACGACTAAAAATATTCCAAAACTGAAATTATGGTTTGCATGTTCTCCCTGTGTCGGTGCTCTGGTTTCCCCTCCTTGGAAATGTCTGTTTATAAGAAAACATTTAACGATTCTGAACACAAAAATAAAGAGCCGGATGCGACGCTAAAAAAGCTCACAGCCTTCTGGACTCACTGACAACAGCAAAAATCACAAGATAACAAATGTTTTATTTGATTTCTATTTAAAGAACGGTCGGGGAATATAGAAAAACTGCAAGATGCATCTCAAATAATACTTTGCAGTGATGTCGGACTGGGGATATTCTACATGTATCTGTCTGGTGTATTTTCTTAATCGATCGTCGGGAAAATTAACAGTTGATTTTCGATTAATCATTAACATTTTATATTAAAATTATCATCACAATTATTACTATTACTAATCAGCATAAATAAACTCAACTTTACAGCATATAAACCATCACCACTACAGAGCCACATCAGTGTGAGTTCAGAATGTGTTTAATGCAGCTTTGGCACATTTGTTTACGTCTTACAGAAACAAAACGTAAAACCGCATGGCTCATTTGCGTAAGCGGAATAAAAGCAGCTCTTTCCTTGTGCTGATGTGGTTCAGCTTCTGTCGGACTAAAGGACACGACTCGGTGGAATATGAGTGTTCTGCATGTGACAGAGGATGTTCTGCTGATGGTGAGTCTGTTCTGTGCGTATGTCGCGTTGGAGATGCTGCGTAAACATGCGAAACCAGGATACTCAAAAAAAAACAACACGATGATAACCGGGACACTGATGTGCAGGTAAACGCACTTTGAGGGATATAGTGATCTCCAAGGAGCCAGAGCCGAGACGTGGGACTGTGGGGCCACAGCTCCAGTGTTTGTGCTGTGAGACGCAGCCTCGACTCCGTGGTGGAAAACTTTTACTTTGTTTTCTGTTGTGATCTATTTAAGATAAAGAATGTATTGTTTGGGTTTAGATAACTAGTAACTCACAAAGTGCTAAAGTATCTCTGTATTCATGGTCACAGTGGTGTGATCTGCTGTGTCTGGGCTTTTTAAGACAAGACATAATGTTCAGTCCTTTTCTATCAGGGTTAAAACAACAGGTTGTTGTTTTATTCATTCTCATAATTTAGAATTATTGGTCCACTTGAGTTAATCTAATCGATGCTCCAGTTTAACCCAGATAAATCGTCTCCTTTTGAGAACTGTTTAGATACTGTAGTATGTTCTACCTCATGTTGATGTTATGACGTTTGTCGACTGTAGAAGAGCCTGTTTTTGTTTTGCCGTTCATTCAGATTAGAGAGAGACGGACCTTGCGTGAGGAACAGAAGGTTTCTTTTTCATTTTCTCTGTAATTGTGGCACAATTGCTTTAATAAATCCAGACTCCTTCATTTAAGACAACTTCTCTTCAGTTTTTATTCTTCTCAGATTTAAAAATCCACAACAGTCTCCTTACGCTACGTTAGGCACAGCAACCTACATTCATTTTGTCGATTAAAATGAACGTGATCGACGAAATTCTTAATGATTAATTATCGCTTAATCGACTAATCACGCCCATCCCTAGTATGGTGGGATGTGCAGCAGTTATCATGGTGATACAATGCACAAATTAGCAAATCCTGCCCCCAAAAAAGTTTTAGGATAATCTGAAAATTAAAAAAACAACAACTGCAAAATGGATTTCAACAGCACATTTTCAGGAGCCTGTGATCCATACGAGCGTTTGTGATCTTGTTTAGGTGAAAAACTGTTTTATTTGAGAGAGGGACTTGTTTAACAGCACAAATCATCTCACCCGTTAGTTCTTTCAGGTCAGGTTTTGTTTAAAAAATAAAATTAAATCAATCCTAATCGTAAAAAAAATCCTGTCAAAGCCTAGAGTTAGCTTCACACCCCAATTAACGAATCCAAAAACAAAATAATTTCTTCTACAAACATGAAAATTTCTTGTGTTGTGACAAATAAAGAGCCCGAAGCAAAACTAAAACCTGATTTGGGACCGGATTGAGTTGGCTGTGGGTTGGTGGTCTGCTCTGCTTCACTTCTCAGTCTGAAAAAAGCGGCGCTAAACCTGTGCCCAAAATGTTTTAATGTGAAAACGAATATTTGTGATCTGCCAAAGGGTTTGGGAGAGCTACAGAAGTTAGATGGATTTAATACTTGTTCCTCTTTCCACAGTTTGAAAATCAAGTATAGCTTTAAATCTATGTTATGATGTTGTTTCCTCTTCACAAACGGACCTGGAGTTGGGTTTTGTTTCATTTGCCACGTTTACATGACATTTAATTCTGAATAAAAATGAATTCCACTTTAAAAAGACCATGTAAACTCTTAATTCCTAATGAAAATGATTATTATTCCGAAGTAAGTGGGTGGTTTATTCCGATTTTAAAGCCGAATTAATGTATTCCTTGATCATGTAAACGTTTCTTCTTCTTAAAAATAATCCCGGTGGTTCGTGCTCGTTTGTGTCGGCGGCGTAACGTCAAACCGAGATGACAGAAAAGCCGGGAGCAGCTGAAGTGTGGGTTTTCTTCCCAAAGACGGAAATACATTTGTGCCGCTGTCCAATCAGAACCTTCCCCATCCTCAGATGCTGAGCGGAATTAAATAAAATAGATTTAATGTGTTTTCCATGAAAACTCAAAGGAGAATATTTAAATTAAAAAAACGATTTAATTCGGAATTAAAAAACATCATGTAAACGTGGCCATTCACACATGTTTAACACACAAACCCTGCATATTTAGGCTCTCAAACAGAAAACACTTTGTTCCACCTTGTGACGTCATGTGGTGATACAAGAAGTGCTACACTGTGTTTCTGCTCTGGAATTGCCAATCTCTTCTGAGTTAAATAGTAGCTGTTAAAAGGGAACTTCGGCACATTTGAAGCTCAAGTCCGTTTCTAGAGGTGGTTGAATTCTGTCAGAAGACAAAAAACTCAAAACATGCCCGCACCCCTATGAACTAACATCAAGGACCATAATGTCCACCCTCCTGTGGGCTCACCACCCGCAGAGGGGTTCATAGGGGGGGTCAGGTGCTATGAGTATTGGGCGGCAAGCTGCCCCCGCGACCCAGCTGGATTAAGCGGGAGAAGATGGATGGATGGATGGATGGCCAAAAAACGGCAGAACTTAACTTCCACGTAAAACGCCAATTTGCTTCACACTGAAGAAGCTTAACACCACTTTAACCCATCTTACAACAGCCACGAGTCTAACAAACAAAACGCTCTGCCTGGTTCACTCATTAGTGTCTGGAAACGTTAGAAAACAACTTTATAAGCAGCCTTAGTCTTACCATTGTTGATTTCCCACTGTGCATGCGAAAGTTAAGAACTTGCCCCCATCACTACACTAGTTTGTTGCCTTGACAGACTCACTGCCACAGTGAGATCTCCACTGAGGAAACACTGATCTGTGCCGTTTTTTGGCTTCTGACAGAATTCGACCACCTCTAGCAACGGACTTTAGCTTCAAACGTGCCGGAGTTCAACTTTAACTTCAAAACTACAGCTTCATGACATCATAAGGTGGAACAGAGCATTTTTCGCTTCTGAGAGGTGGTCAGATTACTAATAAAGGGTTACTTGAACACGCGTGAATGAAACAAAACACAACTCCAGGTCTGTTTTTGACGAGGGAACGCCAACATTTTGGACAAACCAAGAACCTCTTCATGACCAGACCCCCACCAGAAAAGTCACATATTGCACCTTAAAAAAATGCCTCAGTTCTGCTTCATGTAGGAGCTTTACCTCTTTGAGCAGTTTGATTTTGTGCAGCAGTGTGGAGCCCCCCGGTGGCTCCGAGCTCATGTCTCAGTCCCTGTGACAAACGCGCTGATAATTAAAAGCATGACCGTCTCTTGCGCTATATTCAGATAGAACCATCCCTCAGAGGAAGCCTATTGATTTACACTGGATTTATGCTTCCGTGGGGAGTTTCACTGGAATCGACGACCTCTAAACTCTCTAAACTAAAGGTAAAATGAGCTGTTCACGTGAAAACCACCTCTACGTGACGTCACGAGGTGGAGCAGAGCATTTGGAGCTTTGGAGATGTGGACAGACTAATAATAAAGTGTTACTCAAACATGTGAATGAAACAAAACACAACTCCACATCTGTTTTTTTTATTAACAAGCTTTAAAAGTTAAATAATACGCCTTTAAACACCACTAAAAATCTTCCAAAAATGAAATGATGGATTCTTAAAACTATATAATTAAAACAACAAGCAGAAAAAGTTACACAGTGCACCTTTAAAGCTCACAAGAGACAGTGATTATGTGTAATACTGGACCTTTAATTTGCACCACCTGCTTGTCTCCAGGTAGATCCGCTTAAAGCTACACTGTGAAACATTCTAAGCAAAGCAGTAGCATCTCCATGGAAACAAGCAGAAAAAGTTATATGATGGATTCTTAAAACTATGTAATTAAAACGAAAAGGAGAAAAAGTGCCCAAATGTGCCTTAAAACACAACTAAAAACATTCCAAAACTGAAATGAAAACTGTATAATTAAAACAACAAGCAGAAAAGTTCCATAATACGCCTTTAAATATCACTAAAAATATACAAAAACTGAAATAATGGGTTCTTAAAGCTGTATAACTAAAACAGAAGCAGAAAAAATTACACAATGCGCCTTTAAACATGAAAAAATAAAAATATACCAAAACTGAAATGATGGATTCTTAAAACTATTTAATTAAAACAAGCAGAAAAAGTTACACAATGCGCCTTTAAATACCAATAAAAATCTTCCAAAACTGAAATAATGGGTTCTTAAAGCTTTATAACTAAAACAGAAGCAGAAAAATGTACACAATACACCTTTAAACACCACTAAAAACATTTCAAAACTGAAATGATGGATTCTTAAAACTATAATTAAGACAACAAGCTGAAAAAGTTACATAATACACCTTTAAACACCACTAAAAATATACAAACACCGAAATCATGGATTCTTTAAACTATAATTAAAACAACAAGCAGAAATGTTGCATAATACACCTTTAAACACCACTAAAATCATTCCAGAACTGAAATTATGGATTCTTAAAACTATATAATTAGAACAACAACATGAAGAAAAGTTACACAATACGCCTTTAACTACCACTAAAAATATACAAAAACTGAAATACTGTGTTCTTAAAACTATATTTAAAACAACAAGCTAAAAAAGTTACATAATATGCCTTTAAACACCACTAAAAATCTCACAAAACTGAAGTAATAGGTTCTTAAAGCTGTATAACTAAAACAGAAGCAGAAAAGGTTACACAATACGCCTTTAAACACCACTAAAACATTCAAAAATTGAAATTATGGATTTTTAAAGCTATATAGTTAAAACAATCAAAAAAAAGTTAGATAATACGCCTTTAAACACCAGTAAAAATCTTCCAAAACTGCAATGATGGCTTCTTAAAGCTATAGTTAAAACCATGACTAGTCTCCAGTGCTTTATTCGGACAGAAGCGTCCCTCAGAGGAAGCCTATCGATTTCCATTGGATATATGCTGCTACGGGGAGTTTGATTCTGCTCCGCCGTGTCTGGACTCGTGGACGGAAACCAGGTCTAAACAGAATTTGGATTTGGCTTTGTCACGACGGCAGACAGCTCCGTCGATACGCCCAAAACCAAGCCAAGTTTGAGAGGGAGTCCGGGCTCTGAGCTGTCAGCAAACTGGAGCAAACTCAGGACGCGAAAACTGAGGAAGAGATCACCACGTCAACACTGCACCAAAAATCAGAAAATAACTCAAGAAAAACCACTGGAGAAGACTTGGCAGTGCAGAAAATACTGGGCATTTTCAAATAGAGAAAGTGACAAAGATTTGTTCAGTTTCTTTTTAAAAACAGAATACGAGTTTGTGCTGATTTTAGTCTTGTTTTGGTTTCTGTATATCCTCTATTTAAGCGTCTACATTACAATGTTCTCTGATCTATGTTATAATTAGTGTTGGGCGATGTCCAAATTTTGATACCGTTAAACCGTCTCAGCATTTTACCGGGGTGTATGGTATTACTGTGACTAATCAAGAATTATTTTGCACCATTCAGAAACAGAAGAGCAGCTTTATATTTGAAGACGAGGCACAAGTTCTGATCAAACCAAACTTTGCAGCGCGTTCGATCGCAACAGCATCAACGAACAAGCAGTTTTTTTCAGCGTTTATAGTTTATGCAAATTAGCCATGCAGTTTTAAGTTTTGTTTCTGTAAAACGTAAACAAACGTGCGCAAAGCTGCATTAAACACATTATTACTGTAGAGTGGTAGTCGAGAGGACCAGTCACAGCCCTTATTGTCTGCGTCGTTTTGATGCTTTAACCATAAATCGGGCTTTACCGTCTCCTCCGTGAAAGTCTGACTTCGCCATCGAGCGGGAACTTTCTCCTCTTCAGCGCCTCGTCCCCTCTCGACTCTCGGCTTCAACAAAACGTCTCCATCACAAACTTTTCGGCTCAACATCACACATGAAGCGTCAGTCAGGTTTTTTTTCACTGTGTGTGGATCAATATCTGTTTTCAGTTTTGTTTGAAGGTGCCGCACGGTGACAGCTGGTTGGCAACAGTGTCTGGAGAGAATTTTCCCATACTGCACCCGCCAGTGGGGTTTTTGCTCTGGCACCAAGGACTGTGTGTTCATTGAGAGACTGAAGATGGGACAATGTGTTTGCTGATGTCTATGTCAGATTATGTTTCCATGTTTTTCACTGTGAAGCCCATTGGGATAACTCTTGTGGTGATTCTGGGCTATATAAATTGAATTGAATTTTGTTTCTGTAAAACGTAAGCAAATGTGCACAAAGCTGCATTGAACACATTATTACTCAAAGTCTATAATGAGCGGAGCAGCGGAAATGTAGAGCGGTGGAGACGACCAATCACAGCCCTTATTGTCTGCGTTGCTTCCCCCTCGTAGTTAGAAAGTTTCAGAGGTGCACATCGGTCGACGTGGACGCTGTGCATAGGGGGCGCACGCCGACGCAAACACGTTTTGATGCAGAACCGTGAATTGGGCTTTGCCGTCTCTTGAAAGTCTGACTTCACCCTCTGATCTATGTTATAATTATGGCTCAAACGGGGAACTTTCCCCTCTTCAGCGCCTCGTCCCCTCTCGACTCTCGCCGTTCAATAAAACGTCTCCATCGCAAACTTTTGGGCTCAACATCACACGCGACGCGTCAGTCAGGTTTTTTTTCTCCTTCCTCGCTGCGTGTGGATGGAAATCTTCGAGCGTAACGACGTTTGAAGAGGAGAGAGAGCGGAGGGGAGAAAGTCCGACCTGTAGTTTTAGGTCCTTATGCAGATTTTTTTAATGCCGCTGCTACTTTTTGATACCGCAGGATACCGTATTACTGTATTACCGCCCAACACTAGTTATAATGTTGTTTCTTCATCACAAACAGACCTGAGTTGTGTTTTGTTTCATTCCCACATGTTTAATTTAACACACAAACCCTGCATCTTTAGGATGAGTTCTTCTTTCAAACAGAAAACACTCACACTCAAAACACTAATATAGGAATTACTCCAGTGTGTTTTAAAACTCGTCATACAGACTCATTTGGATGATTTCAGTCCTGAAATTGCCGATCTCTACTGAACTAAAGGTAAATAGCAGCTTTTGATTTTAAAACTACTGCTTCATGACATCACAAGTTGGAACAGAGCGTTTTGTGCTTTGGAGATGTAGACAAATCTACATCCAAACCCACTTTATTTCTACAGCACATTTTACAAACAAAGCAGTTTCCAAAGTGCTGCACAGAGATCGTAAAATTAAGACAACAAAAAACGGGGGAGTAAATCTGGATGAGGTCCGAGACGTACTCTGGGACCAGTCCATTCGAAGCTCTAAAAACAAACAATAAATAGATGGTAGCTTTAAAGATCCACTGCGTAATTATTAGGGTGGAGAATCTGCCAGCTACTTGTCTTCTTGTCTGAAATATACCACAGTATGACATTACACATATTCGTCTAGCATTTGTTTAATTATTGTATGTTTTTATTCCTCAAAAATTCATTGAAAAACATGCATTCTCCACAGATGTGACCTGTAACATGGCCCAGATTCGCTATCTGCCTGTTTTTATTTGTTGTGAAACCTTCTAATGCTGCGTTCAGACCGGAGCGTCAAAAATCATCCTGGACGCCCCTAGTTGGACGCCTTTGCATTTGAGTTCAGATGGTTTAGTCCTGGTTTAGTCCTGGTCCAGTCCTGGTGTAGTCCTGGCGATCAGGTCAGTGGTTGTGATATATTCCGCTAATAACAGGGCGTTTCTTGTTCTGGTGTAGTAGCTCCCCGTTCCGGTTCTCGGGTCTTTCTCTTTCTTCTTCTTCCAGATAATGACATCGCTACGTCACTCGATAGTCGTCCCTGATTGGTTGACGTGGTGCGTCAGATGCCAAAAGTTCAGCATTTTCAAATTCTGACGCTCTGGACTCTGGACACTCAAGACGTGCCTGTTGACGCTAGATTCGCGCCGCTCTGACCCAAGATTCGTGCTGACACCAACCTCATGCCGCGCCAACTCGTGCGACGCTGACACCAGATTTGCGGCGTTCTGACACCAGATTTCATGACACCCGATTCGTGCCGCTCCAACACCAGATTTGCGCCACTCTGACGCCAGACTCATGTCACTCTGATGCCAGATTTGCGTTGCTCTGACACCAGATTCGCACCGACACAAGACTCAGGCCGCGCTGACACCAGATTCACACTGCGCCGATACCAGATTTGTGCCGACACTAGATTTGTGGCACGCTGACACCAGATTTGCGCCGTTCTGACACCAAATTTCACGACACCAGATTTGCGCCATTCAGACACCAGGTTTGCGCCACTCTGACACCAGATTTCACGACACCAGATTTGCGCCACTCTGACGCCAGACTCATGTCACTCTGACACCAGATTTGCGTTGCTCTGACACCAGATTTCATGACACCCGATTCGTGCCGCTCCAACACCAGATTTGCGCCACTCTGACGCCAGACTCATGTCACTCTGATGCCAGATTTGCGTTGCTCTGACACCAGATTCGCACCGACACAAGACTCATGCCGCGCTGACACCAGATTCACACTGCGCCGATACCAGATTTGTGCCGACACTAGATTTGTGGCACGCTGACACCAGATTTGCGCCGCTCTGACACCAAATTTCACGACACCAGATTTGCGCCATTCAGACACCAGATTTGCGCCACTCTGACACCAGATTTCACGACATCAGATTTGCGCCACTCTGACGCCAGACTCATGTCACTCTGACGCCAGATTTGCGTTGCTCTGACACCAGATTCGCACCGACACAAGACTCAGGCCGCGCTGACACCAGATTCACACTGCACTGACACCAGATTCACACTGCGCCGATACCAGATTCGTGCCGACACTAGATTTGCGACGCTCAGACGCCAGATTCATGCCACTCTGACACCAGACTCATGCCACTCAGACGCCAGATTCACGCCACTCTTACACCAGATTTCACGACACCAGATTTGCGCCGCACTGACCCAAAACTCATGCCGCACCAACACCAGACTCATGCCGCGCTGACACCAGATTCGCGGCAGCACCAGATTCACGCCCTACATGCACATCCTCATAGACTTGACACGTAAACTGGACGCCTTGACGCACCATAAGCAAAGCAATAACATCTCTACAGAAACAAGCAGGAAAAGTTACATAATGCATCTTTAACCACCACTAAAAACATACAAACGGCGTATCGATCTGATGCTATTTGCTGCTGCCGTGTCATTAGAAAAAATAGGTCCTGGGGGAAATTTCTACTTTCTCTTTGGGTCCTTTTACTTTCATTATTAACCCAAACTGAAATAAAAAACTCCTTGATTCACAACTTTTAATAGGCCCCGGTCGGTGCTGTCTGTGCATTTGGCTTGCTTTGTGAATATTAGATTAATGGCAATTTAAAGGCGGCAGGTCGGCGCTGCAGCTTTAATTAGCAGAGTTTATGTGGTGAAGGAGTGATGGATGAGAGGGTGAGGCGAGCAACGAGAACCAGGCACAACACCAGTACGAATACTTTATATATTTATATGTAATACTGGGGCTTCTGGAGGAGAAGTAGCAGTAGTAGTAGTAGTAGTAGTAGTAGTAGTAGGAGTAGTAGTAGTAGTAGTAACAGTAGCAGTAGTAGTAGTAGCAGTAGTAGTAGTAGTAGTAACAGTAGTAGTAGCAGCAGTAGTAGCAGCAGTAGTAGTAGTAGTAGTAGTAGTAGTAGTAGTAGTAGCAGTGGTAGTAGTAGTAGTAGTAGTAGTAGGTGATGGTAGTAACGGTGGCAGTAGTAGGTAGCGGTAGTGGTGGTAGCGGTGGTGGTGGTAGGCAGCAGCGGCAGCAGTAGCGGTAGTGGTAGTAGTGGTAGTAGTGTGTTGCTGTGGTAGGTAGTGGTATATCGGTGCTGGTAGTGTAGTAGTGGTGGTATCGGTGGTAGCAGTGGCGGTAGTGGTAGTAGTAGTTGATGGTGGCTGTGGTGGTAGTGGTATCGGTGGTAGCAGTGGTGCTGGTGGTAGTGGTAGTGGTAGTGGTGGCAGCGGTGGTAGCGGCAGTGGTAGTGGTAGTGGTAGTGGTAGCGGCGGTGGTGGCAGTGGTGGTGGTGGTAGTGGTGGTTGCTGTGGTGGTGCTGTAGTAGTAGTGTGTAGTGGCGGCGGTGGTAGTGGTAATGGTGGTAGCTGTGGTGGTAGTGTTGCGCGGCAGTGGTGCCGCTGGTGGTAGTAGTAGTGGTGGTGGCAGCGGTGGTGGCGGTGGTAGTGGTAGTGGTGGTAGTAGCGGCAGTGGGATGGTGGCAGTGGTAGGCGGCGGTGGTGGTGGTAGTGTAGTGGTGGCGGCGGCGGTGGTGGTAGTGGTGGCGGCAGGTGGTATCGGTGGTAGCGGTGGTAGCGGTGGTAGTGGCTGGCGGTGGTGGCGGCGGTGGTGGTGGTAGGTGGTAGTAGTGGTAGTAGTGATGTAGTAGTGGCGGCGGTGGTAGTGGTGGTAGCGGTAGCGTGTCGTAGTAGTAGCAGTAGTAGTAGTAGCAGCAGTAGTAGTAGTAGTAGTAGTAGTAGTAGTAGCAGCAGCAGTAGTAGTAGTAGTAGTAGTAGCAGCAGTAGTAGCAGTAGTAGCAGTAGTAGCAGTAGTAGCAGTAGTAGTAGTAGTAGTAGTAGCAGCAGCAGTAGTAGTAGTAGCAGTAACAGTAGTAGTAATAGTAGTAGTACACACAGGGATTTGGGTCAGCCGTACCAAAATGGAGGATTACATTAAAGTACTGTGAATTACTGATAAAACATTAAGAACATTTATTTAGAAAAGGAACCAGAACATGAACCTGAACCTACTGTAGTTTTCTGGCTCCTGTTGATCATAACTCACACCAAAAAACAGCAAAACCGCAGCCGTCACCACTCACTCGAGCCCGTCTCCAGTCTGACCAGTGCCTGACCTGTCGGCATAGCAACCAAATACAAACATGACATTAATGCGACAACAACAACAACGTGCACGACATATCAGATCATTACAACATGACACACGTATGTAAACATGACAGATTTCAGACACGGGCTCCACCTGCGCACCGCAAACAGTGAAAATGATCATGACCAGTGGAGAGTTTTTGTAGTTAAAATATGAAAATACATCTTGCTACACGTAAGAAAAACAACAACTCTTTACACTTGAAATAAGAAACACAATCAAATGTTGCTTGAATGAAGAAAAACACACTTATTCCACTGGCAGATCATTTTACTCAAATAAAGTCAAGCTGAATCTACTCAAATAAAGTAAAATATTCTTAATTGAAGTCATTTTAACTCCTTAGATATTGTTTTTCGCAGTGTTGTCAAATGATGGAAGTCAAACTGAACACAACCTTTAGTTTAGATCCATATTTTACTCACAGGTTTACTGGGTATATGAAGATATTTATGTTTCAACAGTGAAATGCTGAGACACTTTTTCAGAAAACAAAGCTGAAATACAATTTTCTTTTAAAATGAATAATATTTGAATACATTTGGAGTCTGCAGCCCCAGGCCTGGTTTTGGGGCACGGCCCAGAGGTTCAGAAGCTCTGGTCTAATCCCTTATAGACCCTTTGGAAAACTGTAAACAAAATATTCTAAATTCCAGAGGCAGGTGGAGGCAAAAGTAAAGTGGAACGTGATGTGATTTTAATGGGAAAACTAGGATTCATTTCAAAGATATCACAAATTATGAAAAATCAAGAACAATTTGAAAATGTAAACTGGGCTCAGACACATGTGAATGAAATCAGAGCCCAGTTTAAAACATTTACAATTGTGTTTTACATTATTTGTTTATTTGAGTTTATTATCAACACTAAGCATTTTTAGAAAGGCAAAATCCATATTTTTAGGTTTTATCTGACAGAAATGTTGAGCCCACAACAGTTTTTCACTTTATCTACAGATATATTACTCTATTTTTCAGACTATTAGTCACACTGGTTGACACTGGTTTCTGCGACTTATACTCAGGTGTGACTTATATATTATATTTTTCACACTGACAGCCCACAAACCAAATATATGAATCAGATACATGAATCAAAAATGAAAACAAAACAAAACAGATCGTTATCCATTTTTCATTTTGGTTTTAGAGACAAATAATAAAGAAAAGAGTTGTTTTTTCATTTTCTTATTTTTGGTTCCATATTGAAAAACGAACAAACGAATGATACACAGATTGTTCTTTAATGGGTTGTTTTTATGAACTATAACTTCTATAACTTTCAAGATGAAATGTTGGTTCTTGGTCTCTGATTTTATAAAATAAATTTCTCCCAAAATGTGCGATTTATAATCCGAAAAATACGCTACATATTAAATTAAATCATAAATTATATTTTTGTGAAGCCAAAATGCTATTTTTTCCGTCTTTCTTAACAGAGAAGCAACGTGAATAAAATATGTAGCTTGGAAATTCCGAATAGTTGCTTATTTTTTTTTGTTTTAATGTCATAAAACCATCAACATTTAGATCT
The DNA here is from genome assembly GCA_034769755.1 of Odontamblyopus lacepedii. Classification (NCBI taxonomy): domain Eukaryota; kingdom Metazoa; phylum Chordata; class Actinopteri; order Gobiiformes; family Gobiidae; genus Odontamblyopus; species Odontamblyopus lacepedii. Next base: position 39,765,503 of record CM068349.1, read on the forward strand.
GTTCATCCGTTAATCATTGTAAATATACTTTGTGAGCTTCATTTTGCCTCCACTTTTTAACATTCTGATGCCATAAGATTTGAAAAGGTCTGCAGACTACAAGTAAAATGGAAAATATTTAATTTTGCTTTCAGCATTTTATTAAACATATTATTGAAAAATGTGTTGACAATGAACAAAATAAGGAACCAGAGTGAGCCGGAATAAGGCTTCATTCTTCTCCTTCTCAAACTCGTTACATGATGTTCTTTTCATTGTTTTTCTGCATGTTTGAGGCAAATACATTTCATTTATTCATTCATTCATTCATTCAACTTGTTCAGACATTGCACAACTCCTACAGGATCACAGAGGGCTTTGGGTGGCAACTGTACTTTTCCGTGTTTTTTTTTTCTTTTCCATAGCGAAAAACATAATTTCATTTAAACGGTAACACATGGAGACGAGGATAATGTTCTCAGAGTAACCTGAATAATACATAACAGCAGATTAAAGGCCGTCTGCTGTAGCTGATGCTGTAACTATCGCCGTACAATAGAAAACAGCCCCTCTGTGCAGTCCGCTGTTGTGACGTTCACCTTGAAATCGACAAAGGCACTTCAGATTCCGTCTCCAGTCTCCAGTGAAGCCTTTCTTCTCCTATAGCATAAGAGCAGCTATAATGCTAATTGTTGCCGTCTGTGGCGTCATTAAGTCCCGTAGTGTTCGTCAGTCGCATTAAAGTGAGTGAGGCCAGTGCGCGGAATACAGATCCAACCCTGAGCTCAACTGTGGGAGCCGACTCTCACTTGTAATAATAATAAAATCTGTATTATTATTATTGATATTTCACAGTGCCGCTTTGCTAACGGTGGGGTTCTGCATGCATGACTATGATAGAATCCGCGTATCATTCGTTCATTCGTTTTTCAATATAAAACCAAAAATAAGAAAACGAAAAAACAACCTTTTTTTTTCATTATTTGTCTCCAAAACCAAAACGATTCGATTTTTCAGTTTTCGATTTTGTGTTTAAATGCAAAATGGAAAAAAAATGTTTTGTCGCGGCGTACGGGAGGAGGCGCATACGGTTCAATGGGTTCACGCAGCGAACCATCTATACGCAAACCAAAACCGGAAAAAAGACGTCCGCTACACGTCGATTATCAGTTTTAGTGGCTTTGAAAAAATATATTTTAAAGAATTCAGGTCGATTTTTGTGCAAAATGAAAGAAATGTATAGGCTAATTCCGTTTCACGCTGACGATTCCGCGTTTTCCGTCCGTTTTCCGTCCGTTTTCCGTCCGTTTTCCGTCCGTTTTCCGTCCGTTTTCCGTCCGTTTTCCGTCCGTTTTCCGTCCGTTTTCCGCGATCGAGGGAAATCATTGGTCCTACTTACAGCAGCACTTACCTTATGTATTGATGACAGGACGGCGGTTTCCAGTTCTGCGTCTGATACGTGTCTTTTACGCCGGAGTTGGTGTTGAATACAGAATCTTCTCACCGACATTTCCGAGGATCTCTTAATACCGAACTGTCGCAGCGTGTTAGAAATCTCAGCGTGCGTTTTTTCCGTCCTCAAAAAGCCGTTTAATCATATGATAATGATCCTCAAGTCCAGCTGCCGTTAGGTTTGTTTTGCGCACTCGTCATATACGCGTGTGTCTGTGCTCCGAGTAAAGGTTCATTTTCGGTTTACGCAACTTGCTCAAGGATCAAAATTGGACAAAATGGGAAACGGCTGTTATCCGTTTTTTTCCATTTTTCATTTAAACACAAAATCGAAAACTGAAAAAAACTAATTGTTATCCGTTTTTTCATTTTGGTTTTGGAGACAAATAATGAAAAAAGCAGTTGTTTTTTCATTTTCTTATTTTTGGTTTTATATTGAAAAACGAATGAATAAATGATACACGGATTTGATAGGTTGGGCGGTATCCAGCTTTTGATATCGTTAAACCGCATTTTACCGGGTTATACGGAATTACCTTAACTGTAATTTGCGAGTAAACCATTCAGAAGCTCCAGCAGGACGTGTGTGCGGCTCTGGATCTGTGTTTCTCAAAGGGAAAGATGATAAAACTGGCGCGTTTAGCCCCTTGTATCAGGTCGACAGTGAAACTAACAGCAGAACAGGCTTTGATTTACCGTATTTACAGGCCGACCACGGGAAACGCCAGGATTTCAAAAGTACTGTATTTTTCGGACTATAGGTTTTTTCATGGTTTGGGTGGTTCCTGCGACTTATACTCAGGTGCGACTTATATATTACATTTTTCGCACTGACAGTCCTTAGACCATATATATGGATCAAAATTGAAAACAAATGAAAACAACTCGTTATCCATTTTTTCATTCTGGTTTTAGAGACAAATAATAAAGAGTTTTTTGTTTTCTTATTTTTGGTTCTATATTGAAAAAACAAACAAACAAATGACACACGGATTGTTCTTTATTCGGTTGTTTTTATTACTGTAACTTCTATAACTCGCCTTTCAAGATGAAATGTCGGTTCTTGGTCTCTGATTTTATCAAATAAATTTCCCCAAAAAAGTGTGACTTATAGTCCAAAAAATACGGTACATTTCAGTTTGGACGTGGCTTGTACCAAAGGAGCCATAAGTGTGTAAAGCTCCGCCCCCTCCACCACCTGCTCGGTTTGGGCTCAGTCCATTGGTCCGACAGCCCGATAGTCCGAACATGGAGCAGGGAGTAGAGATCCCGTTAGTCCGAGCATCACAGTGGAGATGCAGGGAGGACTTTACCGCGCTGAGGATAAACCGTTCGTACGTTCGGAGTGTGGCCGGAATTCTGTTTGGTTTAGAGCCACAAACTCCAGAACAGGAACATCTACAGAGTGTCATTAGTGGTGTATAAATATATACAAACTGCAAACGCCAAGCCGAGAACCAGGACTGAACCAGGACTGAACCAGGACTGAACCAGGTCTAAACCAGGACTGAACCAGGTCTAAACCAGGACTGAACCAGGACAACACCAGGTCTAAACCAGGACTAAACCAGGACTAAACCAGGACTGAACTTGGACTAAACCAGGACTAAACCAGGTCTAAACCAAAACTCAACCCGGACTAAACCAGGACTAAACGAGAACTGAACCAGAACTAAACCAGGTCTAAACCAGGACTGAACCAGGACAACACCAGATCTAAACCAGGACTAAACCAGGACTGAACCAGGACTGAACCAGGGCTGAACCAGGACAACACCAGGTCTAAACCAGGACTCAACCAGGACTCAACCAGGACTGAACTAGAATTAAACCAGGACTAAACTAGAACTGAACCAGGACTAAACCAGGTCTAAACCAGGACTAAACAAGGACTACACCAGAACTAAACCAGAACTAAACCAAAACTGAACCAAGACAACACCAGGTCTAAACCAGTTTTAAACCTGTACTAAACTAGGACTAAACAAGGACTACACCAGAACTAAACCAGAACTAAACCAAAACTGAACCAAGACAATACCAGGTCTAAACCAGGACTAAACCAGGACTAAACCAGAACTTAACCAGGACTAAACCAGGTCTAAACCAGGCCCAAACCAGAACTGAACCAGGACTAAACCAGGACTACACCAGAACACAGGGATTTCTTGCTCTGGAACACGATACTAAACTGGAATTGAACCACAAACCCTCCAGACCGAACAATGTTATAATATCAGTGTGTTAATGTTGCAGTTATTTATAAAAAGACTTCCCTAGTTTCTAACACTATTTTCTGTTTTGTTGTTTTTGTTTTTAGGGAGAAGACTGTTCGCTGAGCTGCCCTCCTGGTCTGTACGGGACAAACTGCACCTCCTCCTGCACCTGTCAGAATCACCTGTCTTGCTCCCACATTGACGGCTCTTGTCTCTGCAAAGAAGGTACGCGCCAACAAGGAAAAAAAACGCAAAGAAAACAGCAAAGAATAAAGGAAAAGCTCTGGTTCTGCTGCATTTCCCACTCGTTTTTCCCCTTTCCCATTTTCCAGACTGTTCTAAAAATGTAAATCTTAGACATGGAACTTGGAAATTTCCAAGTAAACTTTATAAGCAGCACCACAATATTCCTGCTCTTCTGTAAAAAATAAAGCATTAGAAATAAACCTACATCAGGACTAAACCAGGGCTAAACCAGGAATAAACCAGGACTAAACCAGGACTAAACCAGGTCTAAATCAGGTCTAAACACGGACTAAACCAGAACTGAACCAGGACTAAACCAGGACTAAACCAGGTCTAAACAAGGACTAAACCAGGTCTAAACCAGGTCTAAACCAGGACTAAACCAGGACTAAACAAGGACTAAACCAGGACTAAACCAGGTCTAAACACGGACTAAACCAGAACTGAACCAGGACTAAACCAGGACTAAACCAGGTCTAAACAAGGACTAAACCAGGTCTAAACCAGGTCTAAATCAGGACTAAACCAGGACTAAACCAGAACTGAACCAGGACTAAACCAGGACTAAACACAGACTAAACCAGGTCTAAACCATGTCTAAACACGGACTAAACCAGGACTAAACCAGGTCTAAACAAGGACTAAACCAGGACTAAACCAGGTCTAAACACGGACTAAACCAGCACTAAACCAGGACTAAACCAGGACTAAACCAGGTCTAAACAAGGACTAAACCAGGACTAAACCAGGACTAAACCAGGTCTAATCACGGACTAAACCAGCACTAAACCAGGACTAAACCAGGACTAAACCAGGTCTAAACAAGGACTAAACCAGGACTAAACCAGGACTAAACTAGGTCTAAACAAGGACTAAACCAGGACTAAACCAGATCTAAACAAGGACTAAACCAGGTCTAAACCAGAACTGAACCAGGACTAAACCTGGTTTGAATACGGACTAAACCAGGTCTAAACCAGAACTGAACCAGGTCTAAACAAGGACTAAACCAGGACTGAACCAGGACTAAACCAGGTCTAAACAAGGACTGAACCAGGACTAAACCAGAACTGAACCATGACTAAACCAAAACTGAACCAGAACTAAACCAGGACTAAACCAAACAAGGAAAAACAGCAAAGAAAACAGCAAAGAAAAAAGGAAAAGCTCTGGCTCTGCTACATTTCCCACTCGTTTTTCCCATTCCCCTTTCCCAGACTTTCCTGAAAATGTAAATATTAGACATGGATCTTGGAAATGTCCATAATTCAGTTGTTTTAAGTCCAAAAAAGCACATTTAAAACCCAAGATTTCTCAAAAAGCTTTAATAACTTTGCGTTTTTAAAAGTTTGTGTTCATTCGTTACGACAGAGCTGATGAACCTTGAGCTTTCAAACTTTTTATATTATTTTTTATCAGAAAATCTAGGGGGAAAATGAAGGAGAAATTCACTTCCAGAATGAGGGAGCGCCGTCACTCACATTATTTCAGTTTTAACGAGATATATTTGTTGTTTTTGAGTCGCACTTCAATTGATTCATTGATTTTTATTTTATGTATATATAGTATTTATATTGCAATTCTCTTCTCATATACTTATTCACTTTATATTATTATTTTTATTATTATTTCTATTTTTATTATTATTGTTTATCTTGATTGCGTCACACTTTTTTCCCCCTTTTTTTGCACTAATCTGTCCTGGAGCTACTGTGACTGTTGAATTTCTCCACTGCGAGATCAATAAAGTCCTAATCTTATCTCATCTGATCTTATTCACCGTGAAAAAAACGTTACTTACTTTTCAGCCTTGTTCAAAAACGTAGTGGAGCAGAAAGTACAGACACCTGCTCTCAAATGTACTGAAGTAAAATTAAAATGCATCCTCCGTACAGATGCCTAAAATGTCTGCTCACTCACTGCAGAACTTCACTTTTACTTCATTCGGCGCCGCTTCCTCGTGCTTTGGTTGAGTTTTGTCCTGAAGTTGCCCCGTGTTCCCCGTGTGTTCCAGGCTGGCAGGGCGTGGACTGCTCCCTGCCCTGCTCCAGCGGCTCCTGGGGGCTCTTCTGCAATAACTCGTGCCTGTGCGAGAACGGGGCCGACTGCGACCCAGTGAACGGGACGTGCGTGTGCGCCCCCGGCTGGACGGGCGAGCTCTGCACCCTGCCCTGCCCCGTGAGTAGCGCATGTCACCCGGCTTTTAAATATCTGTCGTACTTCCTCTTTTCCTCGGTTTGAAAACTGTGCATCCCGGCGAAGGAGTCGCAAACTGACACTGGCGTTGGATATCGGCGCCAGTGCTGAAAATCTCGGTCGATCGAATATCAGCTTCCAAACATCAGACGTATAATTGATGTAATAAGACTATTATCCTGGTCATAGTCGCCATAGGAAGTCTCATAATATTTGAGCTTTTATTTATACTTTTTATTTTATTATTTATTATGACTTTATTATTATTATTTACCGGTTCCGTTACATTATTATTCTTGTTTGTGTTTCAGTCCGGGAGCTTCGGTCTGGACTGTAAAGAACCCTGTGACTGTGTGAACTCTGAGGGATGTGACGCACAGACCGGACACTGCAGCTGCCTCGCCGGGTGGACAGGTCTGGACCAGGACTAGACCAGGACTAGACCAGGGCTAGACCAGGACTAAAGCAGGACTGAACCAGGACTGAGCCAGGACTGAGCCAGGGCTGAAACAGGACTAAACCAGGACTAGACCAGATCTGAACAAGGACTAAAGCAGGTCTGAACAAGGATTGAACCAAGATTAAAACAGGACTAAACCAGGACTAAACCAGGATTAAACCAGGACTCAACCAGGACTGAGCCAGAACTAGACCAGGACTAAACCAGGACTAAGAAAGGACTAAACCAGGTCTGAACAAGGACTCAACCATGACTCAACCAGGACTGAACCAGGACTAAACCAGGACTCAACCAACCTTAAACCCGGACTAAAACAGGACTAATCCAGGACTAAAAACCAGGACTGAACCAGGACTGAGCTAAAACTAAACCAGGATTAAACCAGGACTCAACCAGGACACAACTTGGACTGAGTCAAAACCAACCAAGAATAAGAAAACACTAACCCAGGAATAAATCAGGACTAAACCAGTACTAAACCAAGGATTAAACCAGGATTAAACCAAGGATTAAACCAGGATTAAACCAAGGATTAAACCAGGATTAAACCAAGGACTAAACCAGGACTAAACCAAGGATTAAACCAGGATTAAACCAAGGACTAAACCAGGACTAAACCAAGGATTAAACCAGGATTAAACCAAGGATTAAACCAGGATTAAACCAAGGACTAAACCAGGACTAAACCAAGGATTAAACCAGGATTAAACCAAGGCTTGAACCAGGATTAAACCAGGATTAAACCAGGTCTGAACCAGAACTAAACCAGTCTTAAACCAGGACTAAGCAAGGACTAAACCAAGTCTGAACAAGGACTGAACGAAGGCAGAACCAAGACTAAACCAGGACTAAACCAAGGATCAAACCAGGACTAAACCAGGACAATAAAGTGCACCTTACTATATTTTACCTTAATATTTATGCTTCTCATTTCCATTAAATCCAAGTGCTCTTTACCAATTTCCCCAAAAAGCTAAAAAATCATTTCAAGCCGAGCTTGACCGGGACTTCACCCTTTATTTTTGATAACGAACCAAATATTTCTCAAAACTCTAGTTGCTCCACGTTGCATTCAGGACATGTTTTTTCCACCTTTTTGGCCCATTATGGTTCTGTAAAAGTGCACTTCAGTCTCCAGTTCAGCCTTTCAGTCCCGGATTTGTCCTGAAATTTTCCGTCTGTAATTAGTGCGGCTCATTTAGTGGCAGAGAAGCAGGATTTTCACTTTTATCCAGCCAGGACCGAGTCAGGACTGAACCAGGGTTAAACCAGGACTGAACCAGGACTGAACCAGGACCGAGCCAGGACTGAACCAGGACTGAACCAGGACTAAACCAGGACTAAACCAGGACTGAACCAGGACTGAACCAGGACTAAACCAGGACTAAACCAGGACTGAACCAGGACTGAACCAGGACTAAACCAGGACTAAACCAGGACTGAACCAGGACTGAGCCAAGACTGAACCAGGGCTAAACCAGGACTGAGCCAGGACCGAGCCAAGACTGAACCAGGACTGAACCAGGACTAAACCAGGACTAAACCAGGACTGAACCAGGACTGAGCCAAGACTGAACCAGGGCTAAACCAGGACTGAACCAGGACTGAGCCAAGACTGAACCAGGGCTAAACCAGGACTGAGCCAGGACCGAGCCAAGACTGAACCAGGACTAAACCAGGACTGAGCCAGGACTGAGCCAGGACTGAACCAGGACTAAACCAGGACTAAACCAGGACTGAACCAGGACTGAGCCAAGACTGAACCAGGGCTAAACCAGGACTGAACCAGGACCGAGCCAGGACTGAACCAGGACTAAACCAGGACTGAGCCAGGACTGAGCCAGGACTGAACCAGGACTAAACCAGGACTAAACCAGGACTGAACCAGGACTGAGCCAAGACTGAACCAGGGCTAAACCAGGACTGAGCCAGGACCGAGCCAAGACTGAACCAGGACTGAACCAGGACCGAGCCAAGACTGAACCAGGACTGAATCAGGACTGAACCAGGGCTAGACCAGGACTAAACCAGAACTAAACCAGGATTAAACCAGAACTAAACCAGGATTAAACCAGGACTAAACCAGGACTAAACCAGGACTAAACCAGGACTAAACCAGGATTAAACCAGGACGGAACAAGGACTGAACAAGGACTGAACCAGGACTGATCCACGACTAAACCAGGACTGAACCAGGACTGAACTAGGACTGAACCAGGATTGAATCGGACTAAACCAGGATTGAACCAGGACTAAACCGTGACTAAAGCAGCACTGAACTGGGATTAAACAGGGACTAAACCAGGACTGAGCCTGATCTGTATCAAAAGTGCACCAAGACTGAAGCAAGACTGAACCGGGACTAAACTGGAACCCAACCGGGACTGAACCAGGACTAAACCAGGGCTAAACCAAGACTAAAGCTGGACTAAACCTGGAACTGTATTTGAGTGAAATTAGTCCCAGTACAGATATATTGTATAAGCAGCTCTTGTGATCAAAATAAGTTTATGTGTTGTCTGCATCCAAGTATAAAGAACTGTGTTGTCCACGACTCAGGAAGTGCGCGTTAGCATGCTAGAGATTGTCATAACCGCTTACTGCAAAACTCTACTCTGAAAATGGTGAAAAGCGGCAAAAAACGACGAAAAAAAAAAAGCTTACATTTTAAACATTTTAATCTATGATTTGCCCAAAAAAGTTACGTACTGGGGCTTTAAACAGGCTGGACAGATGGATAGATAAATATCCAGCACGTTACTTTGACCACAGCAGAGGAGAGGGGGAAGCGGTGCATGCTGGGAGTCGAGTGGGTATTACGAATCGATGGAGTACAAGTGTTTGGCGTGATTATAATGGGAGTTTAGGCTCGGGTGGTTCAGTACCGCGGACAGTTCCGTCGTACCTGGGCCCTCCACCTCTGATCTCCGCCTCTAATCGCCCCGGGGATGGGACGGAGACGGTTATTGCGTTTTCTAATTGTCAATCAGTGAAGCGGCGATGGTCGATGCGAAGCTGATAAATATGGAAAAGCTCTGAGGAGAAACGGAGGGAATATAATAGATTTAAACGACACTCTGCTGCTTCTGTATGACGCAGGTGACAGTTTAAATGTGCATTTTACGCTATTTTCGATGTTCTACTGTTGTTTCTTTGTCACAAACACACCTGGAGTTGTGTTTTGTTTCACTCGCACTGGTTTAACACACAAATCTTGCAAATGTAGGCTGAGTTCTCCTTGCAAAACTGAAAAGTGAAAAGTGTTTATAAAATAAACAGCGAAAAAGGAAGGGAAGGAAAGGAGAAGAGAAAAAAAATACCTTTAAAATTCTGCTTTAAGATTGTTATATAAAGTAAACAATGATAGTGAAGATGATATTACTTAAGTATAGTGACTAAAAGTGACTAAGAAAGAAAAAAAAGGAAAGGAAAATTAAATTATAAATTGGCCAAAATATAAATATAAGGCAGCATGGCGGCATGGTGGCTGAGTGGCAACACTCAGGCCTCACAGCAAGAAGGTTGCGGGTTCGATCCCCGGGTCGCCCGGGCCTTTCTGTGTGGAGTTTGCATGTTCCTCCCTGTGTCTGGATGGGTTTCCTCCGGGTACTCCGGTTTCCCCCATCAACCCAAAACATGCCCGCACCCCTATGAACTAACATCAAGGACCATGATGTCCACCCTCCTGTGGGCTCACCACCTGCAGAGGGGTTCATAGGGGGGGTCAGGTGCTATGAGTATTGGGCAGTAAACTGCCCCCGCGACCCAGCTGGATTAAGCGGGAGAAGATGGATGGATGGATGGATAAATATAAGGAGGATAAGGAGGATGCTGGACTATCACATTATTTTTATTTTTATTTAATTAAATGTGTGTGTTTGGGGTTATGGGGTGGGCTAAGAGTGGGGAGCGTTTGTCTTAGGCATTGTTTTATGTTTTTGTGTCTTGTTTTTATGTTTATTACTGCATTTTGTTTAACATTATATTCTATTGTCTTTAATATAAAAAATATATATATTATTTGGAGGATTTTAGCACTGGAATTGCCCATTTCTATCAAGTTTATTCTGCTATTACTACTACTACTACTACTACTACTACTACTACTACTACTACTACTACTATTATTATGACTACTACTACTATGCCTACTATAACTACGATTACTACTGCTACTACTACGGATACTTTTGCTGATACTACAACTACTAGAACTAGAAAAGAAAGTATTATAATGTAATGCTGAAAACATTCTATTGTGCTATTTTGCTGTTACTACTACTAATACTACTACTGATAATACTTCTACTATTATGACTACTACTACTACGTCTACTGTAACTACAATTACTACTACTGCTTCTATTACTACTACAACTACTATAAAATAAAGTACCGTAAATTCCGGATTACAAGCCGCTACTTTTTTTCTACACTTTTACCACGGCGGCTTGTAATATGGGGCGGCTTTTTTATTTATTTTTTCAGTGGCGGGAAAAACATCGACCAATAAAATGAATGAGTAGTTCAGAGGTCCAATGAAATTGTATGATTAATCACAACTTCCGTTCTAATTTTTCGCAGCAGGAAAAATATGTTCCTCAGTAACAGTCGACCAATAAAATGAATGAGTTGTTCAAAGGGGTCCAATGAAATTGTATGATTACGGTGATCACTTCCATAATTTTAAAATCAGTCGTTACTAACCCTCATCAACATGGAGAATACGAGAAGAAAAGCGTATGATGCAGCTTTTAAGTTAAAAGCGATCGCTGTGGCAGTAAAAGAAGGAAATCGAGCTGCCGCCCGTAATCTTGGCATAAACGAATCCATGGTGAGAAGATGGAGGCTCCAGCAAGAAGAACTGAGCCAGTGTAAAAAGACAACCAAAGCTTTCAGAGGTAACCATAGCAGATGGCCTGAGCTTGAAAACTTTCTGGAGGACTGGGTTAACACGCAAAGAGCAGGCGGCCGCGGTGTTTCCACTGTACAAATCAGACTGAAGGCTAAAGCGATCGCTACCGTGGTTTATTCCCAGAGCGCCAAGGTGTGTATGTGCATTTCGCGTGTGTGTGTCCCAAGTGTGTGAAGGTGTGTAAGTGCCTGTGGCGCGTGTGTGTCCCAAGTGTCACCAGTGAGCGAGTCCGTCCCCAGAGTTCAGCGGGGGACCGCGTCCGCGGCCCATCCCGGAGGCGCTCCAGGCGGCGGGGACGCAGAAGCGAACCCCCCGCCTAGTCTTTGGCCAGCGGCTTATAATATGATGCGGCTCATACAATTACAAAATTGATTTTTCTTCATAAATCTGAGCACGCGGCTCTTAATCGGGTGCGCTCTGTAGTCC